>QEPC01007016.1:483704-499792 GCA_003113815.1 Sphenodon punctatus
GCTCTAATGCGTAAGGGGCTGATGGACTTGGACCTAGGAGACCAGGGCTAATTGAAATAGGAAATCACTGAGTGGCCTTGGAGAAGTAAAAACCTCTCAGTCTCAGTTCCTCATATGTAAAATGGGAATACATGTGTATCTGTCTTTCTCTGTGTGTTCCCCTCATCCTTGTGCATCTTTGATTTGTAAGTACACTGGGCAGGGAGTGGGACCTGTCTAAATAAATCGCTCTTTCTTAGAGGCATTATTTCACTGTCCTTTGTTAACTACACAATACAAAGGTTCTGATAAAGTATAAGATTAAAATGCTAAAAGCACCACACACACCCTCTCCATGACTGTTGCTGGTTGCTGCCCACCAGCACGTCTCTAGATTCTACATCACTCTAGTGTCCGGGGGAGGGAAGGTGGTCATGAGGACAGGTGGGGGCAGGGCAGTCAGTGACGGCATTGACGACGGCAGTCGGCGACTGCAAGTGAGTGTAATGCCGCCAGCGCTAGGGGGCGGGGAATAATAGCAGTCATCACGCCACCTGGCTCGGCTGCACTAATTAGTTAGTCTTGGGTTAATGTAATAAATAAGCATTTATTAATTATTTATATTACAAAGTATGCCAAACACAGCAATAATTTTATGATTAACAAAACAAACAATAACACTAATGTAAAAGTAAAAAAAATAAAATAAAGTTATATGTAATAGTGGGGATTTGAACCAGCTGAATGACAGCCACAAATTATATAGCAAGCAGGGACCTTAACAACTATGCCAACAGAGGTCTGCTGGGCAGCTTATTTCTTCTAGACTGAGGAAGTGTGAAATGAGGCTTGTAAGACACTCTTCTGCATGGACTTCACACTTCATTCCTTCAACTTTCTGAGCCGGTCCTATGATGTAAAAAATGACTCGGTCATCCAATACACAGGTCACTTTAAACTCCCACCAGGAGTTTTGGTCAAAAAACTTTACTTTGGAGATCAGTTTACATTTACATAAAAGAACAATGTGCCATAAAATAAAAACACCGTTCCTTGAACTCCCAACCAGAACATGTTGTCCATGCATGAACGTATTGAGAAGAATGGGCAGTTATTGTGGCACAGAGAGACACATACACAGCACCAGCAGTCAGCGTGACAGCATGACAGCACAGCGCAGCAGCGGGCGGCTGCATAGTCATACTCCCTTCGCGGAACCGCGATAAATGCTCATGACTGTCTCTCATATATTAAATTGGCGGAATGCGGGAAAAGACCGCTGATTTTATGCAACAACGGTAACGATCAACAAATCGGTGCAACACATAAATGCCGCATCTGCGGATTCTTGTAGCGGAAGAATCGCAGAATCGCGGGGTACCGGGTGGAATTCTGTGAGGCGCAATGTGGGATGCCGAGGTTTAGGAATGGAATTGCGGTGCGGTAACAGCTGCTGCCGCATCAGCCCTAATCCTTAATGGCACAGAGACAGCACTCACTTGTGGAAGCGGATGGTTTTCTTTTCTCATTGAGAGACTGTATTGAAACTGATGCTTTTATTTTTCCTTACAGACTGTTTTAACCCTTGCTGACAAAACAAATGATGGCAAAAACAGTGTAAATGAAACCCTATTTTAAACAAAATACCTAAAAAAAAAACTAATACCTAACAATCACAAGAATAAATGAAATAATTCTGCTTGGGAGGAAGGGAGTGCACCAAGAAAGGGGGGGGTTACTTCAGGCTATATTGGGTGTGTATGGTCCAGGTGCCACGGTTGTTGGTTAGGGCAGAGATATGGATGAAATACATGCCCCAAAACAAGTTGGTGAATGTCTCCAAGCCCTGTCCTGGAAACTTGACCATAGAGGGGGACTTCTGAGGGACCCTGGGCTGGCCAGAGGAACTTTTCCCTTCGGTGTTATCTTGATTGCAGGCATCTCTCTTTGGCTGAGGTTGGCAGTGCTCCTTAAGGGAGGCACTGCCTTCTGTGGGCTCCCGGTTAGCAATGACAGTGGTCACTTCATTCATGTCAGTAGTGTCTATTAAAGGGCCTGGATCCCAGGGAGGTGGGGGAGTTGTAATTTCCTCAGAGGTGTGGGGAAGTGTCTCATCATGGGCCATGGGCATAAAAAATGCTGGTTATAAGTTCCTCCTCATCCGAGGGGCAATCATTGTAAAAGGGTGCATCTGGGTCTATTTTACTGCACTGGGAGACAGGGATTTTTCTATTAGCTGGAATGATGGCATGTTTTCCCTTTAAGCTTTGTGTGAGAGCACTGTTTTTTTCTTGGCATTTTACATGAGATATGGGGTCTCCTTCCCTGAAATGTTTTACTTGATTCATTAGTAATCTCAGACCTGTTTCGCTTTCCTGCAACTTGGTGAGGTTATTCTGATTAGTTCTTTGAAGAAGCCTATAATCTTTTTGCAATGATGCCAGTTGTTCATTGAGTCCCTGTATTCAATGGCTTGCCTGAGTTGCTGATGACAGGACTGTTCATTGCACCAACTGACACTTCACTACTCTCTGCACTTGAGATCTCCCATTAACACATCTGTTACTTTTGCATTGTCAATTAAAGTGAAGATCTGTGCTACAGTGTCCTGCACAGCCCTCCAGAGAAACCAGATGACAGCAGAGATTTTGTGTTCTTTCTTAGGGGCATACAAAGACACATATCTATCCCAAACCTCGAATACGTGCTCTTGAGTAATGGGGTTTGTAAAAACTTGATCAGTCCAGGGGTAAAGTCCTTGCTTAGATATGAACTCATGTAATTTGGGAACAGACCCTACTTTATCCCAATGCTCAGTGGGGAACCCTCCCATATTTTTCATCTTAAACCAAGTCATAGAAATCCAAGTAGTGGGGGACTGTCCGTCCAGAGAAAGTGTCTTATCCTTATTATCCTTATTATGCAATTTGATTCCCTACTTTGGCAAAAGTACCACACCTGCAGTTGCGCACTTGCAGCTGTAAGGGCTTTCAAATACAACAGGAGGAATGCTATCCACACTCCCTTAGAGGACGGTCACAATACAGTGTGCCAGCTCAGCTGTTTGTCAGACAGGCTTTCATTAGTCAGACCGCGCTATACAGTGTATCTCCACCCTAGAACTTCACAACATAATGTGCCAGCATAGCTGTCATCAAACAGGTTTCAACTGTTGTGAGACAGGTTTTTTGTTTGCCAGACCCCAGTACACTGCGTGTCCCTTTTACTGTTGACAGGATGCCATAAATAGCTATATTTTTCACCCCTTGCATTCGTCCACCAATTGTTACAGCTAATAAATGAGGTGGAGTGCCTCAATTTACCCCAAATGAGATCGAAGGCTGCCAATAAACATGCCAAAGTATGTGGGTACAACTCTATGTTATTGGATAGACACTTTACATCTGGACATGGCAATGTTCTCAGTTGCAAACCCCAGTAACCCAAGATATCTTACATGTCAGAGGCACAGTCTAAGACGCAGGCTGGTTCAGAGGAGAAGGGGAGGTGGCCCAGCAGGCAGCTGGGCAGTCTCTCTGGATCTTTGAGAGCATTGGTTAGGATCAAAGACCCAAGCGGCTCACTGCAAATGCTAGTGGCAGTTAGCGTCAATGACAAATGGGAAGGGGACGGGCTTTCCCTTTTATAGCTTTATTTATTAGGGATACATGTTGCAGGGTCCCCTCTTTGATCATACAAGGTGCAGGAATAAGCTGACTTCATCTCATTAAAACTACTTTTACTTTTCGGGGAGTTTCTTCTTCTCCTCTGCTTAATTGCCGACCTGACCCTTTGAGGTAACCTCCCTATCTCTCTCAAACCTTCTTTATTAGAGATAGTGGCCATCTGGGGTAGTTAGTATGGCCTTGGAAATACATTCTTCCTGCTAGCGTGTGGGTTATTTACGACGTCTCCTTCTTATGGACCTCTTTTGTCTGTGCCATCCTGAGGCCTACGTTTCAAATTAGCTGATTCACTGAGTTTGTTCAGGCCTCATGCAGCCTGTGCCTCTGACCATGGTCAATACTACCTAGTTAATTCATAGTAGCCAAGCTGCTTAATCAATTCCTAATAAAATAAAACAAAGATAGAGTTTACCTTGGTGAGCTATGTATTTATTTAATAAAAGAGAGAACAAAAACATGATCAGTCATAGATTTGCCTTTTTGAAAACCTGCCTCTTCCGGTTCAGAGGGAAAAAGAGTTGGATAATTCCAGTGGTAATGACAGACCACAATGCAGTAGCTACATTATTTAGGCTCCAAGGGGAACAGTCACAAAGAGCTTTTAACTGGCAATTAAACAGGAATCTGCTTAAAAATAAGGACAGCAGGAATCAAATAGAAAAAAAATTAGTAGAATTTTTTGACAACAATGAGGGATCTGTCAGTTCACCTGCCATCTCGTGGGAAACAGCTAAGGCGGTGACTAGAGGGAGCATAATTGCTCTGAATGCAAAAATAATGAGGGACAAGAGACAACAAAAAAAGGAAATATACGCAGAATTGCAAAAATTGGAGGCCCAGAATAAACAGAAATCTACTAAAGAACTAAGACAAAAAATAATTAAGAATAGAGAGGTTATAAACACTCTGGAGATAGATAAGATTAATAATCAGCTGAGAAAAATAAGGTTCCACTACTTTGAGAATAATAACAGGGCAGGCAGAACTCTGGCTAACCTAATCAAGGTAAAGCAGAGGAAGGCACTTATTCAAAGGGTTATTAATAAGAAAGGCAATTACTGTACAGAGCCACAGGATATAAAACAGGCATTTTTTGGAATTTTACAGTGGAGTTTACACATCTACTAACCCTAGCAATTCAGAGATAGCGAAGTTCTTGGAGGGGATAAAATTGCCTAAGTTGAACTCTGAACAGGTGGCCTTACTTAATGCAGAAATTATGACTCAAGAAGTACACAAGGCAATTTTAGCTGCAAAGAATAATAAGGCGGCCGGACCAGATGGCTTCCCTAGTGAGTTCTACAGGGCATTTGTGGACAGGCTCGCACCATACCTTACGGCAGTATGTAACTATATACTAGTAGAAAAAGCAATGCCGGAAAACTTTTATAATTCCATCATAACCCTAATCTTAAAGCCTGGGAGGGATCCGGATAACTGTGGTAGCTATAGACCAATATCCCTTCTAAACGCAGATTATAAGATTTTTGCAAAAATTCTGGCTGACAGATTTAAGTCAATTAGCGGGGAAATAATACACAAAAACCAGACTGGTTTCATTCCGGGTAGACAGGGTAAGGACAACATTAGGAAAGCAATGAATATAATATACACTCTGAACAAACAAAAGATCCCTGCCACGATAATCTCTGCAGACGTGGAGAAAGCGTTTGATTTTATGGAGATAAAATGCTTATTTAAAGTGCTAGAAAAGATGGAACTAAAGGGCAATTTTGTGGGGTGGCTGTCAGTGATATATTTGGTGCCACAGTCTAGACTTCTTGTTAACGGAGAGTGTACGGACCCCTTTCATTTGCAAAGAGGGACAAGGCAGGGATGCCCTCTCTCTCCTCTCCTTTTTAATATAGTTCTAGAGGTCCTGGCATCGGCCATAAGACAGAATGAGAATATAAAAGGGGTACAAATTGGGCCTATAGAAAATAAATTATCGCTATATGCTGATGACTTGTTGCTATATATAACTAAGCCAAAGGAGTCTTTACCAGAATTGACAAGGGTCATGGATAGCTTTGGGAAAATTGCGGGGTACTCAATAAATAAGGATAAGTCATACGCTCTAGTTTTTATCTATAATGGGGATCAGGAGGATCAGTTCAAAAAGCTTTCTCCTTTCTCCATAGAAAGGTCTGCTTTAAAATACCTAGGGGTCTCCCTTACAAAGAATCCAAAAGAGCTATACGCTGCAAACTTTCCCCCATTAATAAAATTATTAAGAGAAGAAGTTAAACCCTGGGGCAAATTAATGACATCTTGGCTAGGTAGAATAAACTTGTATAAAATGATGGTCCTGCCCAAGCTTATACACGAATTTATGGCATTACCTATTACTTTGCCTGAGTCCTTTTACAGGCTTAGTGAGGATCTCCTGAAGGATATCGTATGGAATGGCAAGCAGCCTAGAATTAGGAAAAGCTCCTTAATGCAACTCAAGGAGAAAGGGGGCCTCAATCTCCCAAATATAAAACTATATTACAAAGCTTCAATTTTAACGGGGATATATGACTGGTACCACGAAGAATCTGCACCAGAGTGGGTAGGATTAGAAAAAGTAATTTCTCAGGTGAAGACATTAAAAGAACTTATAGTGGATCAAGGGAAACTAGCCACAAGAATTAACAGGGAACACCCGTTCGCAGGCACTCTGTGTAGGAATTGGTATAACATAAGAAAAAAAATGGGAATGGGCGGGAGGTTCTCTCCCTTTACACCTATTGATTCAATACACGCTAAAAAGGAGGGAATCGCCCCTGGTTTACGGAGCTTACTAAGAAGCAAGGGTGTTGTGAGAATGGGCCAGCTTTTCATAGGGGGAAAATTCCTACTCCCAGATAGGTTAGAAAAAACGTTACAAGGAAAGGTGGATCCCTTTCTGTACTTACAGTTAAAAGGAATAGCAAACGCTTCTCAGAATAAAGAAAATTTTAATAGAGAACCATACAAATTAGAAAAATTACTATTTAATAGGAGTAAAAACTCGGGCCGCCTAGGCAAAATATATAAAGCACTAAAGGAGATGAATTACAAATTACCTCTAAGTTATATGGAGGCATGGAGAAAAGACATAAAGACCCAAATAGGTGAAGAGGAGGAGAGAAAGATATGGAACCACATGAACAGATGCATGACTTCTCTTGAAATTAGGGAGGTACAGATAAAGTTAACATTGAGGTTTTATTTAACTCCTGTAAGAATGAGGTTTGCAGATCCTTCTGGAAAAGGGCTTTGCTGGAGGGGCTGTGGTAATGTGGGTAATTATAAGCACTGCTGGTGGGAGTGCCCGGTTGTACATTCATTCTGGGGTAAAGTGTGGAAATTAATTAACAAAGTGGTGGGAGAAGTGGTCCCATATAGAATGGAAACTGCTCTGCTGGGACTATACCCCCAAACAGAAAATATGCTCCAATATCAGAATTCTTGTAAGGTAATTTTCTTGGCCGCAATAACGATAATTGCCAAACACTGGAAAGGAACTGAGGATTTCTCTATGGAAGAACTGTACCAAAAGCTTTGGTTCTTATACTCAATGGAAATGCTCCATGCAGAGCTTCAGGACAAAAGGCATCTTTTTGAACTAACCTGGACACCAGTGATAACTGCCTTGGAAGAGAAGAAAAGGGGGGAAATTGCTTGATAACTGCTCCATTAAGACAATATAATGAGGCCAAGCTGCGTCAGGGGGAAAGAAGAAATTCCAATCTCCAAAAGTTAACCTTTTGTGTGCGGGTTTTGTTTTTTTTTTCTTTTTTTTTCCTTTCTCATAATGTTGGGTTTATAAAAAGGTAGTTGTATTTGAATTGAATGATTTGACCGCAAACGTTTTTCGAATGTATTGTACGGGAAAACTTTTCAATATGGTCGTAATATGTATTCTATAAGTTAAAGATAAAAGCTTATAAATAAATAATAAAAAAAAAAAAAACCTGCCTCTTCCGGTTCACTTATATTATTTTCATCCAGCCATAGGCGTAATTTAGAAATCTAGCTTATAATTTCCCAAGAACACTAAGCAAGCTAATAGGGCGGTAGTTTCCAGGTTGCAAGGGGTCACCCTTATTAAAAATAGGGACCACAATACACTAAGCCAGGAACTGGGAATTTCCCCAGTATGATTGATGGAAGTGAACTGGCAGGAGGTCCTCCACTCCTCCTGCCAGGGCAGGCCCTTGGGAAAAGCCACCCAAGCCACAAATCTATTTCCTTTCCAGTGGTAGTTTTTATTACTGGGAAGCTGGGTGGCCACCCCCACAGTTCCCCCAGGACTGACTCACTTTTCTGTGCCATGGCAGGCCTGGGAGTTCGTGTGAACCACGTCCATTCTTTCTGGCTGCCATAAAAGTCTCACCGTGGAATCCGCTAGTTTGAGCGCATGCACAGAGAAAGCAGTCACCTTACACATTCGCCCAAACTCAGGGCATTTTTAGACGAGACAAAAAACGCAGCTGATCCTTTAATCAGCCGCCTTAGGGCATTTATAAACGATCCCGCTCACAAGCGGGATCGTTTAATGTGCCGCATCTCCCCCGCGCCTACCTCTCTCGGATGGGTCTGATGTTCAGAAGAGCATCAGACCCGTTTTAGAGCTCAGTGCGTGTGCGCAACCTTTTGCGCGTGCGCACTTCAGAAGGGAACCCGGAAGTGCAGCTTAAAGCCGGCACTTTGGGGATCCACGTCGGAGGCGGCAGGATCGCCTGCCCCCTCCGACACGCGGTAACAAGCAGCTGGAAGAAGTAGACGAGCGCAAAGTAAGGCGGCTGATCAAAGGATCAGCCGCCTTTTTTGTCTCGTGTATAAACGCCCTTACTTTGTTCTTATCTAAATGCTTCATGCGGTTTGCAGCTGTGTCCTTCCAGTTTGTCTAAATGCTTCATGCAGTTTGCAGCTGCGTCTTTCATGCATCAGACCAGCCCTGCAATCCTTCCCCCTCAAATCTGCATCAGCGAGCTGCCGTCACAGTAGTGAGGCAGCAGGTAGTGAGATGGCTTTTGCGCTGCTCATTTAAAAGCACCCTCAGTCAGCACTCAGTGTTAGCTAAGTTGACGGTGTCACTTCCCAAACCCAGGTTTCTCTGGTTTCCTGTCTCCTCTCCTTCTTGGTGATTGCAGCGCAGTCAAAAGAGCAAACGACTTAGGAGGATGTGGGGCTACAGCAGGGCTGAGGGGCCCAGGGGTGGGGTAAAGCAGAATAGGCTTTGGGCGGGGGCAGGCAGAGATAGAGCTAGCACAGCAGGGCTGGTCCACCACACCACCCAAAAAGCATTTGCTAGGTGCCATCCTGAGCAGCATAGCTCTCTCTTCAATGAAGGGGCCAGGGAAGGAGGAGGGGCTTGCTGTCTCCAGGCTGAGTTCCATTTGTAGAAATCAGCAAAAAAAAAACCTGTATTTGGTCGGTAACTGATGCTGCCCAGCACTAGGATGGGGGAGGAGGAGTGGGAACCTGCCTCTCTTTGATGCATTCAGAGTCATCATGACTGCATCAGAGCAGCTGGCCTTTGCAAAGTGCAAAGGCTGTTTGCTCTTTGCTTTGCAAAGACCTGTGCTGGGGAAGAAAGCAGGGATCTGCTCCCTCCCCTAGTGCAGCGCTTTGCAAAGGGGATTGGAGAGCTTTTTCTGAGGGTCCACCCTAGCAGAAGGAGTGGAAGGCCCCCTGCCATTGTAGCCCCTCAGGATCCCTGATTGCTCCCCTGTACAGGGCTTATCAAAGAGGCTGGGGGGTGTGTGTCATTTCTTGAAAGGCTTCCTTGGCATGAGGGTCCCTCACTCCCCTTTTCAGGGAAGCCCCTGGGAAAAGCACTGCTGTTTGTTTATATTATTTATTTCATTTGTATTCTTGTATTTGTATTTTCTATTTTACATTTTTAAAACTATTTGTTGTTAGCTACCGCAGCTGCTCTCAGCAGGAGGGTGTGGGGTAAAAAAATATATAAAATATAATAATAATAATAATAATAATAATTAATAATGTGGGAGGAGGAGCAGTGGGCAGAGCCTGAGGAGGACCTGAAGTGGGCAGGGCAGGCTGGCTGCCTGAGACAGGAGGAGCCTGGGGAGAAACAGAATTTGCACACATGTGCCTTTGGCGTTTTGAGGGACTGGAGACACAGAACGTGATGAGGGAGAGGCTGAGAGAAAAGAAAACACTACAGCAAGAGTGAAGTGACCGACCTGCTTCCAATTATCCTGAGAAACTTGATAGGAACTATCACTGGAAATGCAACACCCCTCCCCACCTTCCCCAGTGTCTTGTTGTCTCTCAGCCCTTGTCCTGGATTGGACCCAGTTTTCAAATCCTGCTTAAATCATCCTAGTTTTGTCCCTCTCCTCCCCCTCCGCCATCCATTGCTGAATTTGTGCAGACATGGCAGGACAATTTTGTGGCACCCAGAACCCCCACAACAGCACAGTCCACATGGGGCTGAAAGGCCAGGCCACAGGCACAGGGGGAGGCCACACTGAACAGGAAGTGGTTCAGGAGTGGCCCAGGAGGCAGACAGCTGCCTGGGCATGGCTGAACTGCCTTTGGCTCTTATCTATTTATTTATTTATTCATTTATATCCTGTCCCTCCTGCCAGAGGCAGCTTTAGGTGGCTAACAGTTAAAACAATGGCTGTTTTTACACACGCATTTCTCCTGCATGTTTGCTGTTATATCCTGAACTTTCTGTGTGTCTAAGGGTGATTTCAGATGTTACGCAGTCCCAATTCACCACAGTGGATTCCCAGCAGTGGTGAGCCAAACCACCCCCCACCCACCCCCGTGGTCCAGGAAGGCCCTGAACAGATGTGACGGGACCGGGATCATGGCAGGGAATCGGACAGACAGACCACGGCCCGGGGCAGCACAACAGATGTGACACTGATTGCCGGCCATGGTCAAAACACCCAGAAGGCACCAAGGAGGGGCAGGAGGCAGACATGGCCGACTGAGGGCAGAGGAAGCCAAAAGCACCTACAGGGAATGCCCACACAAGGGAAATGGGAAGGGAGGGGGTAGAAGGAGAAGAGCCACCAGGACAGCGCACACAGCAGGCACAGAGACAATGAGGACACAGTGGAACACACAACACATACACATGCCCGGGCACACACACACCAGCAAGGGAAAGGAAGGGAATGAGGACACAGCGGGACAGACAACACACACGGTACAATGGGCACAGGGGAAAGGGGGGGCATCCCAGAGGCAGGGCAGAACATGGGAAATGGCACCCAGAACCCCCACAACAGCACAGTCCACATGGGCACCCCTACAGCTACACAGGCGGTTCCAGAATGGGGGTGGGGGGGCAAAGGCCAGGCCACAGGCACAGGGGGAGGCCACACTGAACAGGGAGTGGCCCAGGAGTGGCTTAGGAGGCAGACAGGCTCCCCAAGTGCTGGCGAGGGTGCCATGGAGGGGATGCAGGACAGTCGGAGCAGTGCAGGTGGTCCACAGATGCACACACACCCCTGGGCGGATGCCGGCAGGCAAAGTACAGACCCCCGAACCCCGCAGTCACAGAGGCACCCAAGGGGCACAGGAGGGAGCCATAGCAGATGAGGAAGGTCAGCAGCAATCCAAGGAGCTGGGCAGAGGCACAGAAAGCAGGACATGGTCACAGGAGAAGACAACCACGGAGGGAAACACCAGATGCAGAGGCGACTAGGAGGGGGCTCAGAGCCACAGGCAGGGGCAGTGGAATCCTGGGAAACAGGCAGCATGGTTGCAAGGCCGGGACATCATGGAGGAAACAGGCACCATCCCGTGGCAGCAGGGAAGAGGCAGGAGCTCTCCGTGGGGCCACCAACCAGGGCACGGTAGTCACAGGGGGCCTCACAGCCAGATGCAGGGGGCAATGAAGTTGCCCGGGCCTGGGTGGTCTGCCAGTTGAGCAAAGTGGGGCCATGGAAGCATGCTCCAATGGTAGCCCAGAACAGACATGTGGTGGGCGACCAGGTAGTAAGCCTCGAAGGCATCCTGTGTGGTGAGCCCCAACTGCACATCAAAATGGGACCACATTCCGGACAGCACCGCCAGCTCTGCCTCGGTGGGCTTAGACAAGCCATAGTCAGCACCAGGGGCCCACAGAAGGTGACCGAGCTCCAACAGCTGGTGATACACTGCCCCATGCGATTGCAGGTACCCACGGGCCCCGTGAACTCAGCCAAAGTAGGACACAGCTAGGGCAGGGGCCCCCTCATTCAGACAGGCCATGTAGGCAGCCAGGCTGCACACAAACAAAGCAGACATGGTCTCTGATGCGAACCACCCCACATGCGAGCACCTCATCTCCAGGGCGTGCCCATCGGGATAGGGAATCAGGCCAGGGTCTCTGCATGCAGCCAGCAATCGCAGGTGCTCACCTCATAGCCAAAGAAGTGCAGCCCCGAGCTCAGACTCGCATAGGCACCGGACAGGCTGTCTGGGAAGCTCAGCAGCAATTGAATGGCTGGGGAATGACACAGGTCACACAGGGCCATGGTCTCGCGGAAGGTCCAGCGATTATGGGCCCCATGGGTGCTAGGAGCTGGGAGTTTGGTCGAAGTGCAGCCAGCCATGGTCCAGGAAACAAAGGAAACTAATGCGAGGATGGGGGGGGGCACAATTCCTGGAGGGATGGGAGGGGATGCAGGGGGACCTCAAGGCCAGTCGATAAGTCCACCAACCGCAACATGGCATGGAAAGCGAGCGAGGCGTGGGGTGCAGACCCAGCACAGCTTCTGGAACAGAGCTCACAGACAGGACAGCCTACACACTAATCAGGGCAGCGAGGAGAACAGGCTGGCAACACTGAAAGGTGGGAGGTTGATGACAGCAGGAATGCAACTGCAGCCTGCATGCACCCGGGTGTGGCTGGACCATGCGCCAGGCCCCTTGCACAGAAAGCAAGTGTGCTCAATGGACCGCCCCCAGGTTCCCGGCATGACCTCCCAGCAGGAGCCTGCCCGGGCAGCTGGGAGGGGGACCGCCCATAACTGAACCGGGGGCCCCCAACAGGGCCCCAGGTCATGACTCAGGGGTGGGGCTACACATGACCCAGTCTATAACTGGGCTGCCTGACCCCCTCCTGGGGCAACATGCATCATGGAACTAGGCCGGTTGGGCACCTGCGGGATGTACCTAGCCCTCTGTGCAGAGTGGTACCGTTCACACGCTGATCTCTTGTGAATCCAGACCGTTGAGGTGTACCTGGGTGCCCACCTGTGGGTTACCATTGCCTGGAGTGCCACTAGGGCCCAGAGCGCCCAGCACGCCGGCAGGCTCTCCCTGGCCTGGCTCAGGATCCTGTGGGTGTTTAGGGCAGGCTGGCAGGCCATCCTCCACAGCCGGGATAGGGTTGCATGGCTCCGCGAGGCGTCCGGGCACTTCCAATGAACTGAGTGATACAGCTGGTGGACCAGGCGGCTGAGATAGCCGGTTTCGCGGTTGGGGGGTTCCTCAACTGCATAGGCACTATGGACGGCACCCACATAGAGATCCTCCGCCCCTCAACTGGGGAGGCAGCAGAATATGTTAACAGGCATGGATTCCACTCCCTGCAGCTGCAGGCTGTGGTGGACCACTGGGGGCATTTCATCGACATCTTCACAGGCAACTCTGGGAGCAGCCACGATGCCCGGATCATGACCATCTCCCCCTTCTATGCCAGGATATACCGCGGGGACTTCACGGACATGAGGATGAGCCAGATCGATGGGGTGATGATGCCCCCATGCATCTTGGGGGACCCAACCTATCCCCTCACCCGGTGGCTGATGAAGGCATGCCTAGTCGCCCGGAACACTGTGGATGCTTTCTACAATACCCGCCTGTGTGCAAGCAGGACAGTGGTCAAGAAGGCCTTCGGGGCCCTCAAGCAGTGCTAGAGGAGCCTTGCGGGCTGCCTAGACTAAATGGTGGAGACCTCGGCCCTGGTGATCGGGGCCTTCTGTGTGCTGCACAATAGGTGTGAGACTGATGGGGCTGCCCTTGACTACCCCGTGTCCCGGTGCCTTCCAAGTCCTGTGCCCCTTTATGTGAATGCAGAGAACCCATGGGAGTACTGATATGCCAAGCGCATCTGTGCTGCCCTGGCCAGGTGGATCAACCAGGAGGTCGAGGCGTGAGGCGCACCCCACATCTCCAACTCCCCGGGGCCCCCACCAGCACCCTGGGCATGCCCCTGTGCAGCCACCCACCCGCCCACAGCCCCGGGCCCGTGAACTGACCCAGGGAGGCAATAGCTGTGTCCAAACCTTTATTTCAATGCACAGTTATATGTGTCACCACCACCACCACCCACCTCCCTGTGCTGTGCTCCCCCCCAGACTGATATCCCCCTTCCTCCCTTCCCCCCATTCCCCACATCTCTGGGACCTCCCCCTCGGCCACCCTGTGGGCACCGTGGAGCTCTGGGAGCTCCTGTCCCCCCCGCTGTCCGTGTCCCCAACTGTGTCCTGGGAGGTCTCGGTGTCCTGAGGGGCAGGCGGTGGTGGTAGGGCAGGCAGGCCCAGGGCTGGATGGGCCCCTCAGGTGACTGCTCCCTCCGGAGGTCTAAAGGGACAGGGAGGCATATGTGCGGGTCGATCGGGTGGGTCGGTGGCTGGGGCGTCGGTGGTGGAGGCACCGGGGGGGCCCAACATCAGACCCTGGTGTTAGAGCACGTTACCGTTGCCGGGCTCGTGACCACCTGGGGGGAAAACCGCAGCCGTCACTGCAGAGGCTGGGGCAATCTCAGAGATCAGCGCCGCCGGCAGAGGCGCGGGGACAGCCCCTCACGTCGGCCGGTATAGAAGAAATTCCCCAGGTGCCATCAGGTGATAGAGGGGCGGGGCCAACGACGTTACTGCAGCACTCTGCGTGCCTGCATGCACAAACAGGGGCAGAGCTAGGCAAGTAAAAGGGCACGAAACCAGCACAGCGTTGCCGGAGATCAGTTCGCTGTGAGACCGGCCCCCTTGCTGCTTGGAGACGGATTGCTTTCATTGTTGAGGAATTACTGTTAGTTCGTGTGGTATGGGTGAGGTCGACTGGGAGTGAGTGAAAGGGAGTGTGCAAGGTGAGTGAGTGCTTAAGCGAACGGTGTGGGTGTGGCGAGCATTGAGGGGGTGTAGGGGTGTGTATGAAAGGGGCACCATAGTTTCCTCTTGTGTCGGGACCTTCCCTTCCCCCCGTTCCCTCGTCATTGCCTATTATCCTTTCCCCCTCCGTACCTGGACAGACTCCCTCCTTTCCCTCACCAAAGTGCACTATCTCTCTCCTCCCCTGTGCACTATAAGAATAGTTGGGTGTCTGGGGACACGCTTGAGGGTTTGGTTGTGCGGGGGCTGCCTCAGGGCATGCTACCTCCCCCCCGATGATGATCTGGCCATCACCCCAACTTGGGGCTTAGGGCCACCCAAGATCCTGAGGGGTTGTTTCCTTCACCGTGTGAGTGCAGCCCCCGGGGTGTTAGAAAAAGGGGTACTAGGTCCACATCTTCCCCTTATTGGGCCCCCTTCCCTATCAGCAGGTCCATATCTCCCCCTTCTGAGGTCCCCTTCCCTAACAGTATCTCCGGCAGCAAAAATGGACCTTGCCAAAAAGTTAGAGGAGTTAACAAGGGCAATGCAATCCCTCGCCATGGAGGTACGGGATATTAAAGAACATCAACAACAGGGAGCGGTAGGAGGGTTAGAAGACGCTGCCGTTAAATCCATGGAGGAAGAGGATGTTGAGTCCCTGGAAGAACTAGGATCCGGGGGAAGGGAACCCAAACACCCTCCTATTGCTCGGTTCAGTGGGGATAAGAAGAAATTCCAGGGGTTTGTCGCTCTCTGTAAACTAGCCTTTCAGCTCCAACCTCAGACCTATCTGTCTGATGCTACCAAAGTGGCATTTATTATTGGCCATTTTATTTATTTTATTTATTTATTTTACAGATTTATATCCCGCCCCCTCCTGCAATGCAGCTCGGGGCGGCTCACAACAATCACCATCAACATTAAAATTCATTTTAAAATATAAATATAAAACATATCATATAAAAACAGGGCTAGAAACATAAAACCAAAAACTAAATGGGTGGGGGATTAAAATTATCCCTCCCCACCCTCCCTCCAAAAGGCCTGGGCAAACAGCCAGGTCTTACAGTTCCACCGAAATGTTAAAAGGCTTGGGGCCAGGCGAGCTTCCTCCGGAAGGGAGGTCCACAGCCGCGGCCCTACCACCGAGAATGCTCGCTCCATCGTGGCCCCCCGCTTAACATGGGGGACCTCCAGGAGGGCACCCCTGGCCGACCGCAGGAGCCGCTCCGGGGCGCGAAGGGCGAGGCGGTCCCTAAGGTATGAGGGGCCAAGACCGTATAGGGCTTTATAGATCATCACTAGGACCTTGAACTTGGCCCGGCACACTATCGGCAGCCAGTGCAGAGCTCGGAGCACCGGTGTAATGTGCTCCCGGCGACCC
>QEPC01007016.1:501686-551216 GCA_003113815.1 Sphenodon punctatus
CGGGGCATATAACCTTCTTCGTGTGAAGGCCGGCGACGAGTGGAAGACCGCCTTTCGTACCAGATATGGCCTTTTTGAGTACTTAGTGATGCCCTATGGTCTGGCCAATGCCCCGGTGGCCTTTCAGCACCTCATAAATGACATCTTCCGGGACATTTTGGACGTCTATATGGTGGCATATTTAGATGACATCCTAATCTACTCCCACGGATACGAAGAACATGTACAACACGTTCGCTCTGTCCTAAAATGATTGCAAGAAAATCGGCTCTATTGTAAGATGGAAAAGTGTGCTTTTCACCAGACAGTTGTTCCCTTTTTAGGCTTCATTATCTCTTCCCAAGGCATCAAGATGGACCCAGCTAAAGTTCAAGCTATTGTAACATGGGCTCCCCCTATAGCGGTGAAGCCACTTCAGCGATTTTTAGGAAGTGCAAACTACTATAGACAATATATTCCCAACTACGCCCATCTTACAGCCCCCCTTACACGACTGCTTAAAAAGGGGCAGTCGTATACATGGATGGAGGAACAGCAACACGCCTTTGCACAGTTAAAAAAGGCCTTTACACAGGCACCTATTTTACAACACCCCAACTTCTCTCTTCCCTTCATTGTAGAGACTGATGTTTCCAACACTGCCATTGGGGTGGTATTGTCACAGCGCGAATCAAAAGAAGGCCTTCCCTTGCCCTGTGCATTTTTTTCTCGACAATTGACGCCAGCAGAGAGAAATTATACTATCCTCAATCGGGAACTCTTGGCAATAAGGGCAGCCTTTGGCGCATGGCGACATTACCTCGAAGGAGCTCGGCATCCTGTCCAAGTCATAACGGATCATAAAAACTTAATGTTTCTACAAACGGCTCATATTTCCAATGTAAGGCATGCCAGGTGGGCCCTTTTCTTTTCATGCTTTACATTCCAAGTAACATATCGACCAGGTAGGAACAACACCCTAGCTGATGCCCTATCCCGAAGTTATGACACCTCCGAAGAACCGGCACGCAAAGGTGATCCCCTACTAAACAAAGAAGCCTTTGCTACCGCAAGTATTACTCTTTCCCAGTTTAAAAAACTGACCGTTCAAGATACTGAAACAAAGAAGATTACAACTCGTGATACTTGCACAGGATTAAAGACCCATGGGCAAGCCATTGTAGTTCCTCAAGCTGCTCAACCTGCAATTCTTAGAGCCCATCATGATGCGGCGCTGATCTCTGAGTCATATTATCTGCTTTGCTTTCTAATTTTAAGGGGTGTGAGAGGGACATGGGTAGACTGGTGGAAGGGTTTCTCTTTTTTATCTTGAATTTTGTTGCAGTGCATTTTAAAATGGTTCCTTTGCAGTTTGGTGTAAGTGGAATGTGAGCTACCGTTGGCTAGACTCTGTCTACCATTGGCTAGGTTCTGCCTCTGTTGACCTGGCCCTGCCCACTTCTGGCCCCACCCTGCACCCCACCAGCCCTAGAACCCACCAGCCATCGCTGTTCCTTTCTATTCTTAACAGATTTTATACTGGAGTTGAAGTACTATACATACTTCAACTCCAATTTCCTTCTATTCATTTTCAAACCCAGGGAAAATCTATAATAAAAAAATTGTTCTACTCATAATTTAAAAAGAGAGGAAAATTTACATCAAGACAACTTCCATCAACTCTGATCGTCCACAAACTCTCCATCACCTACTTTCCTCCTACCTTCCATTGTCTCACATCGTCTACTTTCTTCGATATGTGACACAATACAAGCAACTCCACTTTGCACTCACATTCCTCTTTACCTTAGCTACAATAGACAAAAAAATAGACAACAATAAGATTCACACTTTATTATGTAGTAAAATAACATTTGTAAGAAAACTTATGAAGCTAGAACTATACTATTACAAAAAGGTATATTATATGCATTTTTAAATTGTGAGATATATAGAAAATATATACATTTTATATTGGATGGATATAGATGTTTTACTGCATAATAGTTAAAGTGAAAATTGTATTGTTAGTTGCTTATTTTTTGTCTGCTATAGATAAGTTAGAAGAGGAATGCAAATGAATAGTGAAGTTGCTGATGTATTGTATCACAGACAGAAGAAAGTAGATATGAGACAATGGAAGCAAGAGAAAAGTAGGTGGTGAAGAGTTGATGAAAGATGAAAGAGAGTTAATGGAATATGTCTGTATGTACAATTTCCTCTCTTTTTGTATTATGAAGAGAGCCTTAGCTGCATTCTTAAAAAGTAAGTTTTTTAAATATGAAAATATAGGAAATTACAGAAGAAGCAGAACACATCCTCTAAAACTAATGGAGTACTTGACCTTCATCCAAACTAGGAGACAATTATGCTATAAGCAACTGGAAAAGGAATAGATGAAGTTTAAATGTAAGCAAGTCAGTGAGGGACAATGTAAGTTTTAACAAATGTAAAAAATGGAAATAGATTAAAGTAAATTGACTAGATTGCATGTATGTCTGCTGTGAACACCATCATAAAATTATAGGATCTACAGATAGTAGATCTACAGATGGGAGCGTTCAACTCCAGCTTAGCACAGAAATGGCTAGACAAGAAAAAATTTCTCAGTTGATATCTGGTGATCTGGACAACTTGGTGGTTATTTGGTAACTATCCGGTAACTATGGAAGTTAACTGCCAAACCAGCATACCGGATATTATCATTAGGGATGGGCGAATGCGTTTCAGATGTTCGGAGTTTGGACCGGACTCGGTCTGTTCGGACGTCCGAACCAAATGTCCTAACCGAACTCTCGAATGACCGAACAGTTCGGTCATGTTCGGATGAGTTTGGATGAGTTCAGGGACAGGAAAAATGTATTTCCAAGGCCAAAAAATAAGGTTCGGTATCGATTTCATTTCGGTTTAGCTATTTTTGAATGTTTGGCCGAGTTCGGCCAAACCGAACTCGGCTGAACCGAACCATCGAACCCGAACTTGGGTTTCGAACTTAACGACCAAACATCAGAACATCCAAACCATGTTCTGTTTGCCCATTACATTACTGCATAACCAAACCAGTCCAGACGGTGGTGTAAAAAACCCCAAGATATATACCATTCAGATACTATTCAGTAGGGGTGGGAATATCGGTATCGAATAAATCTGATACACCCGATTATTGGGTATATCGGATTAATCTGATAATCCATTAATCACTGGCACCGGCATACTGGATTTTTAACATTGGCCGTGTTACCGGTTTTTTTGCATTGCACGCCATTGAAATAATGGCTGCAATGTAAAAAAACCCGGTACACGGCCAATGTTAAAAATCTGGTATGCCTTTACCGGTAAATCCGACACTGGGGAGATCTGATACTGGTAAATCCGGTATCCGGTATTCTCCCCGGTGTCCCACCTCTACCATTCAGTATCCCTCTGGTGCCAGATAGGAGTGGTTACTTGTTTAAGCACTCATGATTCACTTGAAATTACTATTTCTTTAGTAGTGTAAATGTGAAATTAAGAGATCAGCTTCAGACTCCCATTTTCTCATTCTCATATATTTTAAAGTAAGAGTTAGGGATGGGCGAACAGATCGCGGTTCGGGTTCGGCCATTCAGTTTGGCTGCATTCGTTTCGTCCATTTGTTTCATCCATTCAGTTCGGCTGTGTTCGGTTCATCCATTCTGTTCGGCAGTTCAGTTAGTTCGCCGGGTTCGGGTTCGCCCGTTCTGTTCGGCCGTTCTCCGTTCTGTTAGGCCGTTCAGCCGTTCTGTTCGACTGCGTTTGGGAAATGTTATGGGTGGTTTTTTTGTTTTTTATATGGTTTATTGGTTTTTTATTGGGTTTTATATGATTTTCTTTTGTTTTTTATTTGGTTTTTTTGGTTTTATATGTTTTTTTTGTTTTTTTAATCTAATGTTATATATATATCTATCTACACTAAATCTAACTGCTATTAACTATTCTAAATGCTATGAATTAAATGGATTATCTAATAACACAGGCCTACTCTTACAAACACAAAAACGAAATCACTAACGCTGTCTCTATCACTATGCTAACTCCTACAACTGTCTACTGTCCCTAACCTACCTATCTATCTATCTATCTATCTATCTATCTATCTATCTATCTATCTATGGGATGGGTGGAATCACAAACACCACAAGATTTCAGTTTAAGGTTTAAGTTTCATTTCAGTACAAAACTGAAATGAAACTTAAAGCAATCTAATAATCCTACTCAACGCCTGCTGTTCAGGAACAGTGACTAGCTCAGAAAGTGTTGGGAAGGGGGGAGGCAGATAGTTTCATTTCTTACAAGCCTCTCTACCCCTGGTACCTGGAAGTCTGCTCCTCAGTGACTAGTACTACCCCTCCCTGTCACCTTCCAGTGAACCTTTTTTTGCCACCCGAATTCACCCGAACGCGATCCGAACTGACTGAACTGTTTGGCCATTTCGTCGTTTGGTGTTCGGTATGTTCGCGTTCGTGTTCTTGTTCGCATTCGGTCATCCAAAGAGGCTGAGTTCAGGCCGAACTTTGAACTTCCGAACCGCGTTCGCCCATCCCTAGTAAGAGTACATCAGCAGTGTGTGATTGCCATATAGCCTTGTAGGTAGGGCTATGCATTTGGGTTTTGATAAATCCCCTGCAAAAAACAAAGCCCTTTTCAGCTTCCATATTTGAAAACACAAATACTAGGTCTATGTATTCAGGTTTTTATTGAAATCAATATTTCCTAAAATTGTAATATCCGGGATCTTGAACTGAACCCCCCCAACCTGAAGCACATATCCAGCTTGGAGATGAGCTGATCTCTGACTCTTAGTTAGCTGCCTACTTAGGGATCTTGTAATGAGCCTTCTCACAACTGCAGTGTCCAGCACTGCACAGCCTGGCCAGGGAGAAATTGTGTGGCCTTAGAAACCTCATTCCCTCCCTCCCCAAGCCAGTGACACCTTCCAGAAGTGGCCCCCTTCCACTTGTGGAAGCAGCCCCATTCCCACCTACGGATCCATCCCACTTTCCACAAGCCAGTGGCTCCCCTCTAAGCCATAAACCCCTCCCCCATAGCCAGAACCATACCTCATTCCCCCATCTCAAACCAGAGACCCCCCTCCTCAAGTCAGCAACCTCCCCTGCATCTCGTCCCATGCGCCCAAGTCAGACCCATGTTCCATTCCCCCATTCCGAAGCCAGCGACTCCCCATGAGCCAGGCCCTTGTTCCATTCTCCACTCTCCAAAGACATTAGGTGTGGGATGCCAGAGGGAATTCTGGTTTCATTGTTCTGTTTTTTTTTTATTGGTTGAACCGATTAAATTATGGATTTGTATATATTTTTAAAAATCAACTGTGCATGCACAAATGGTCACCAGGTCAGTCTGCGCATACATGACCTTTTCCAAAATGGTGCTGGCAGCATTGCCTCCAGTTTGAAAAATGGCATTGGAGGGCTAGACTGAAGGATTGCTGCTGCAATGGGGCTCTAGCAGGCTCCCTTGCCATGGTGTCCTCCCTGTTCCATGTCATGAATGTGCAAAATGCAAGTGACTATACTATATTGTAACACAACCTGGTTAGCTCTGGGTAAGTCCTTGCTGGACCAGCCCCCAGGAATAACTGTCTCTTTGAGGGAATTAGTTTGGTCTTTTAATTCAGTCAATGTTTACTTTTCACCATATACAATTATTAACAATTCAGACTTACAGTCTCTTACAATCTCTGTGGGCCAGGTACCTTCTGATAGTTCTCTAGTATGCATGGCACAAGTCTCTGGGCTGCTGGCACATCTGCCTACGCCCTGTAGCTGCTGTGACAACCCTTCGCTCAGGCAACTCCCTCATCTTGTTCCTGAAAATGAGAATTGGATGGATTCTTACTGAGAAACATGAGAATCTCAAAAACAAAATACCTGATGCTCATGGGGCGAGGGGAGAAGCCATGCTGTCCCCTCCCTAGTTCTTTTACCTTGTCTGGGGCTTTTTGGTTGGGGGACAGAGGGTGAAGCAATGAGGAATCTCAATGGGGAGCACAGAGAAATATCAGGAATTAAAGATCGAACCAATCCCAATCGAAGAGAATACCGAATCTGAACTCAACCTTCAACCTGAACCACTGAATAGCTGAACATCTGAACCAACAAACCAAACACAGACGAACCGAACGGACGAACCGAATGGGCAAACCGAACGGACGAAACGAATGCAGCCGAACCGAACGGCCGAACACGAACCGCGATATGTTCGCCCATCCCTAGCCACCACAGCCTCTTCTACTGCCAGGAGGCAACCCCCAACCCCCTGGCCCTTAGTGCTGGGAGAGCGAGACCCTACATCACCACCAGGCCTTCACATCTTGATGCTTGGGATGTGTTTGGGCTGCTGCTTCTGTCCACTGCTGACACTCTGATGACACGGCCCCTGCCATGTGCCTCATTGGCTGCCTTATGGGCAGCAGAGTGGCCTCACCCTCTCATCACTCCCTTCTCCATTTCTACAAACCACACACAATTATATTTATTTTTATTTATTTATTTTTTTACAATTTGTATCAAATATTATATAGATATCTATATTTCACTAAATTTAACTGCTATTTAACTATCTAATACTTATTATAAAACCTATGAAACTAAATAACCTTCGAGCCCTTGTTTTAAATATTGTTGATTGCTTTAAACTGTTTTTATAGTGTTTTTATGTATTTTGAAATTGAAATTGTGGGAAGCTGCCCCGAGCTGGTGGCAGGAGGGCGTGGGGTATAAATTACTGAAATAAATAAATAAATAAATAAATAATGGAATATAAAAAAACACACTCTAAAACTAGATCACTATATCTCTATAAACTAAGCTAACTTAACTGTAATAGCTAATATAATCCTACCTAACAACTACTATAATATCTAGCTAGCTAGCTATACACACACACACACACACACACAGAGTATTACACAGGGATGGGGTGAGGGGGGACACAGACAGATCAAAACAACACAGGGAGGGGTACAGAAACTGAAATGAAACCTAAATCAATCTAATCCTACTTAATAAATCAAAAACCAGGGGAAGGGAATGAGGGATGGAATATGGAGGGAGAGGGAGAGAGAAAGGAATGGATTCAATGGAGGGTAGGGAGATAGAACACAGGGAGGCATAAAAAACAACAACTGCTAAATCTATCTAATATAATCTAACTAAATGATACTAGGGAGGTAAATCTGTTGAATGGGTGAAATGGAAGGAGGATTGTTAATGGATGAGGGAAGCAAATTGCTGGGAGTCAGGGAGCCTTCTGAAAATTCTGCTGACAGGATCAGTGGCTGACTCAGAAGGTGTTGGAAGGGGGGTAGGGCAAAGAGTTTTGTTACTTGCTGCTCCCGCCTTACCGCAAAGCCCGATTGGCTCTGTGCAGCCTAGCCCCTGGCCAATCGCAGACTGTGAAGCCAGTGTTCAGTCAAAAAGGAAAGGTGATTGAGTAGGCTGGCTGCTACTCCAAGCCTCTCCACCCTCCAGTACGAGGAAGTCTGCTCCACAGATGCCTCCCCCTCCCTGAACTTTCAGTCACATTTTTCCTGCCTAAACTCAACCGAACATGGCCGAACATGAACAATTTGGTTGGTTTGTTGTTCGATTAGAGTTCGGTTTGGTTGGTTTGGGTTCAGTTCATAAGTTCGGTTCAGTTGTCCGAACAGACCAAGTCCGGTCCAAACTTCCGAAACGTGTTCGCACATCCCTACTAAACATTAGGTGATCCAAGACAGACTTGGATTTGGCCAATCAATAACTCTGCAGAGCTGGGGATCCTGAGATTTGTCCTGTCAAAGTGCTGAGCACTTATGTGAGCAGCTGCCCCCCTCAGACTTATTGAGGCATGTGGACGGATCCCCCTTTACCCGTTCCCAGTTTTCATCAGTCATGAAGGGGTTCCTTCGCTGCCTTGACTTCCCCCTCAGTGACTATACCCCCCATTCTTTCAGGATCGGAGCTGCCTCTGCTTTGGGATTCCTGGAGGGTGGGACATTGGAAATAGGGCATCTTTCATTCATACATCTTCCGGAAGCTCTTGGAAGCTGTTTTAGATCAAGGGGCACAGCAATTCTTTGGGCAGGCAAGGCTGCTGGGAAGACCAACTGGGGAATGCAACTGGACCTCAGTGCTGTGGCTGAAGTTGTGTAGAAGGGACAGCATTGTAGGCATTGGGAATAGCTTCTGCCCACTGTCCATGCTGCTTCCAGAGGGCGTTTACCTGATATATTAGTTATACAACTGGGGGGAAATAATTCACCAAAGGAGAGGGGAATCCGGCTTATCATTAAGGCCAAAACTGACTTAGCTGAAGTGAGGTGACTTTATCCTTCTGCCAAATTAGTATGGACCAACTTGGCAAAAAGTATATTATGGGCAAACGCTAAATCCACGGAAAAAAATTGATAAAGTCAGGAGAAATGTGAACAAAACCATGGGCAGGTGGATTCAGGAGCTGGGGAGGGGGAGGGGGGCAGAGAGACTGTATTGAGCACCCAGACGTTAGGCATTGCAGATCGGAATTCTACCAGAATGACTGAGTGCATCTCTCCCCCACTGGGGTTGATTTGTATCCTGGGAGGTTGAAGGATAAATTGAGTGAGCTGATAATTTCCTAGTGGAGTGGGGGCAAGGAGTGGACAGCACTCTTAAAGTTAAGTTGCAGTGTGAGGGAGATGAAAGAGGGAGACATAACCTTAAGAGATGGGGACGGGTGGGGGTGGGTGATTATCGGTGCACAAGCAGGGCACAGCTTAGTGCCGGGGTTCGGTCCCTGGGAGAGAGCTGATTTGGGTACTCAGTGGTCCAAGCAGCCTCGAGTCACTGGTTAACCAATTTCTTGCTCCAGTCCCTTGGGGGAGGGGGCGTATTTGCTCCACCCTCACCTATGAATCGCGTTATGGGAATGAAGGGACGATTAGTCGTCATGCAGTAGCTGATAATTAAGGTCACATCAAGACCAGCTTCCATTTCAGTTAGCGGTTTGTTGGGTTTAAAAAAATGTTGTGCTGGACCCAACATTGCTGTTGCAATTTCCCCACCCGGACATATCTTTAATAGCAAGTGTGGCCATTTATTAAACCAAAACATTGGAGTCCTTGTCTCATTCAGGGTGCACCGACAATGAGGTTCTTTGGGTCAAATCATGAAAAGTGGCAACTGTACACATACCCAGGGACCTGTGTTCACTGCATTTCCCACATTGGCAACAGTGAGGAAACTGCAGAAAACACAGGTATAGATACAAATAGATACAAATATTTTTGAAAAAAAAAATAGAAATACATTACACTTAGGGACACATGCACAGGCTGTCTATAGTCTTGCTACACCACTGGTTATGCTTGATCCCTGTAATATGCTCTATATTTCTGGATATGACACAGAAAAAAAATGGCCAATCACTTGTGCATCCCTAGGGTAAGCTCCCTGTGCAAGATTATTTGACATTCTTACAAGGCAAATATGATCGGAAAGATGTTTTATGGTATATGCAATGTAGGGAGGGAGGGCAGGCAAAATTATCAGAACAGTTCCTTCTGGCCTACACATCAACTCGCCAGCATTTATAGCTAGAGTCACATCGAGGATTCCGTTAGATGAAGAACATTCAGAGACTGCCAAACTGGCAAGAGGGGTAAATGTCACGTTTATTCTGAACTGACAAATAAACTATGATTGCTAGTACTTGCCCTGGCAAATTACTAGTATGCAAGTTGCTTGGCATGACCATTGTGCCTGCAATATTGCACTGAACTGACAAAGTGAAGCATCCTCTCTGGTCCCCTGCCTTTATTAGCAGACTCCCTCAGCCACATTAATTGGTAGCATTTGGAACTGCTTAGTGACCTTTTGCAACAGCATTCCAGTCCCTTGAGCACCACAATCAGGCTTTCTGTTTATATCCTTAAAGGATGAGACTCTTTCATTGCACAAACCCGATTGCCCTAAAGATCAGCAGCATCCACCATGAAAGCAGCTCATGAAATGCAGGCGGCAACTTCCCTCTTGCAAAAGCCGCCAACTCAACAGAAGCAGTGCACACTCCTCGTGAATGGCAATGACACAGCTCCATTAAGGGAGCACTTTTCATCTTGGTTTAATTCCCTCACAAAGGATATAAGTGCTGTGTTTATGAATAAGGTGTACGGTTCACACACAGAATGTGAATAAAGGCATCAGAGCAAAGTCTTCCATTATGATACAGGGCATTTAAATAAATTAGTCTTTGTGCTTCATTTAAAAACACCCATAGCCTGTTACGTGCATCTTCTCTTGAGCAAATCTTTCATGATTCCAAGGTAAACTGGTGTATGTTCCCTGCCGTGCAATAAAATACACGTTTTATAAATTGCTCATGATTAAACATTACTCTACAGAATAATGCCAGAGAAAATGTATTTATTTCTGGAGCATAGAGTAGTATACACTACAGACAGAATCACAAAAAACACCAGACTGGATTATACAAATCCTGGTGTAAGTGACAAACAAGGCCAGGGAGGGGCTGTGTGTTCCTGGGGGAAGCTACAGGCACTACTCATGCCTATCATCCCATAAAAAGGAGGAGGGACAGACTAAAGGCAGAAGAATCAAGAATTTGCTGGCAAGCACAGAAGGGAACACATAATATACGATTTTAGAAAGAGGCAAAGTTGTCATTCTTGCATGTACTCCTTTTTAATTCATTGCAGTCAGCAGAATTCTGGTTCACTGAAAATGATAGTTCGTCCTCAGGCCCAAACAATATTACACCCTGTCCTCCTCACCAATGTATGCCATGTCTTAAATTGATTCACAATTGAATTGAATCTTTTATAAAGAAAAGGAGGTATGAAACATGGGGAAGAAATGTGGCTTGTACAACTATTTTTCCGTTTTTGTTTTTTTTTAATAATAATTCTGGAACTGAATTTACAACATCAGGATCATGTAGAACAAGTCTATATGACAGCATCAAGTTACTAAGGAGATGGCTTTCCAAACCAGAAAAGTCAGGCTCCCGGATACTCAGAGGTCAGTTGATATAAGTATGCAGCAGAATGCTATAACGTTGTTTCTTTCTTTTGCAAATACTTGTTTATAGTCAAAACACAGAGTAGGGATGTACGAATGGGATTCAGAAGTTCTGAGTTCAGTCCAACCTCAGTCCGTTCGGACGACCGAACCCGAACCCAAACCAACTGAACTGAACCTGATTCCGAACTCCGAAACAACCAAACAGTTCGGTCGTTTTGGATCACGTTTGGCCGGTTCGTGAGGGTACTGGAAGGCCTACAGGACATGAGGTTGCGTCTGTCTCTGCTGTGGCTGCAGGATCAGGTGCTACTGCTTCCGATGTTCCTCCAGGGACACCAATGTCCCCCATTGTCGAGGTGATCCCCAGCAGTGCAGAGCTGGTGTATCCCACCCTGACTGCTAGAGGCAGCGCCCGATACCCAGGTATCGGCAGCAGGGAGAGGAGTAGCAGCAGCAGCAGAAGATCTAGGGGACACACAGAGGAGAGTGTTACTAGCATGGTGGGCAGTCAAGCCTCAGGGTCCCAGTACTCCCTTCATGGGACATCACAGTGATTGAGGACAGTGAGGCAGAAGAAGACACTATTCCCACAGAGGAGATGTCTGGAGCTGGGATGGTGGCTGTCCCTCCATCCAGAGCTGTGTCACCACCCCGTTCTGCCCCTCCCAGCAGCGCTGGCAGCAGTGCATAACCCGGGGCAGGCCAGAAGGCAGGAGGGGGGGGGGGAAATCCTCTGTCTGGGCACATTCCAAGGTCGTGTGGGCAGATGATCCCAGGGAGGTGCAGTGCACTTTGTGCAATAAAGTGGTGAAGTGTGGACAGATGCTCGCCAACCTTGGGACAACTGCCATGGTGAGGCACCTGAAACCATACCACAGTGCTCTGATGCTAAGCAGGAAGGCAAAGGAAGTGGATGCCAGAAGGTTCCCAACTGCAGCACCCAGTGGTCCTCCTTTAGCAGGCAAGCGTCCTGCACCAACTGCTGCCTCTAGCAGCAGGAACAGTATTCCTTCTAGGGGGGCAGAACAGCAGCAGGAGCCTCGCAAGTAGCGTCAGGCCACCATGGAGAAGCTGGGGTGGGAGCAGCTGCCAAGGTCATTGGCAGCTGGAAGGTGGCATGGCTATCAAGAGAAAGTCAGGCGCCTGTTAGGAGAAATGATTGCGCTGGATGGGCAGCCCTTCTCCATTGTAGAGGACACAGGCTTCAAGCGGCTGGTTGGGTTCCTGGCCCCTCAGTTTAAGCTGCTGTCCCGCACCACCCTGAGTCAGAATGTGGTGCCCGTACAGGGCTCTGAAGGAGTGGATGAGGGAGCAGCTGGCAGAGGCTGGGGGGGCTACTGTCCACTTCACTACCGACCTGTGGTCCTTCAGGAACACGCAGCATGCCTTCCTGGTGATAACGGCACACTGGAGGCAGGACCTGGTGGAGGCAGCTTTGGGGAGTGGCAGGAGGGGTCCCGAAGCAGGGTATAGGTGGGCCCAGCTTCAGGCACAAGTGATGGACAGCCCTCACATCTCAAGGAACATTGAGGCATCCCTGGCTGCCATGGTGAGGGAGTGGGTCACGCCAGGCATGGCATTCACCTATGGGTGTGTGGTCATGGACAACATAGCCAATATACTCAAGGCAATCCATGACGGGGGCTTCACCAGCATCCCTTGTGCCGCACACACTCTTCACCTGGTGGTTAGGGATGCTCTGGGCTTGGGGGATAAGGGGATTTGGGAAGGCACCCTTAGCTCCCTGATCAAGTGGGGTAGGAAGCTGGCGGGGTTCTTCAACTGGAGTGTGAAGAGCAGTGAGCTCCTCTGGGAGAAGCAGGCTGAGCAAGGCTCCCTAGGGCACCAGCTGGTCCAGGATGTGGCCACCAGATGGAATTCCACATTCCTGATGCTCAAGCGGCTTCTAGAGCAGAAGCTGCCTTGCATCAGGTTCAACTGGTGACAGACAGAAGGGCACCTCAAGGATTTAATGGGCCAGAATGGGAGATCCTGGCTCACGCGGTCTTCGTCCTGAGACTGTTCCTGGCTGTGATAGAGACTGTGAGTCTCTATCACACCACCACCCTCCAGCCAGGTGACCTCTCTGGTCCATAGTCTCCACAGGAGCCTGGATGAGATTCTCAAGGGGTGGGACTGTGGCCCTGTGGGCTGGCAGCTGGCCGATGAGTAGGGATTTGTGAACAGAACCAGGTTTGGATGTTTGGCTGTTCAGTGGTTTGGGTTGAATGTTGAGTTCAGATTCGACTGTGTCTGCTGGCTTCAGATGCTAGTAGGCCTTCCGGGGAAAACCGGAGGACCTACTAGCATCTGAAGTCGGCAACCACAGTTGGCGCTGAAGCCCCCGGACCGCCGGAGCTCCATGAAGGTAGGATCCCTGGGTGGGAACTTGGAAGTAGGGTGATCCCTGGGGTGGGGGGGTGTTAACCCCCCCACCCCAGGGATCATACAGTACACTACTTAATACTTACCGGCTGCTGCTGGGATGGCCGCTGGTGCTGGTGGGCTCACTCTGGGTTGCCGGCGGTGGCCCGGAGCCGCAGTAGGGACACTCAGGGGAATTTTTTTGTTTAAATCCAGACTGGGCAGGGTGGGTGGGGGGTGTCCCCCCTTCCACCCACGCAGCCTGGGAGGGGGAGGGGAGAGGAATTTTTTTATTCCATTGATTTCAATGGGGACAGTGCCCCATTGAAATCAATGGAATAAATCCAGTACCGGTATAACGGATTTAATCCGGGAATCTGTTTTTTGGAAACCGGAATCTGGTAAATCCGGTAGCCGGTAATTGCCCTGGGGTCGCACCTCTAATAAGAACCTTAGACAAACAAAGAAATGCAAACAAGCTCCTAGCATCCTAGGCAACAACTAAAGAAATGCAAATAGCAGGCTATAAAGGTGCTAAGTGTACTTAACTGTGCTTAGTAAAGTTTGACTATAAGGCACAGCCAGTAATTTGCATGAGAGAATTTGCGTTTGGGGTGAACTTAGGGAATTAAAAACAATCCCCATAAAACAGACTCTTTCATGTGTTTCTCTGTGTGTGCTCCCAGGGCTTTGGCTGAAAGTTTTGGGACAAAGACTATATTTGGGGGATAAATAGACCCCACCTATAATGGGTTTTTCCCATAGGGGTCATATGGACCCCAAGACACGGCAAGTGCAATTTTTGTTAAGTCAGAAGGTAAGGGATACAATTCCTCCAGAGCCCCAGTTAGTTTAGTCAGTCTGATCCTCCCAGACTGGCTGTTCTCACTGCTGCTGTTCTCACAGTCGCTACTGAAGTTAATATCACTGCTGGTAATATCACTGAAACTGAAATCACTGAAGCTGAAATCACTGTCATGCTGTCTTGCTTGCCCAGATAGAATTCAGAAGGACACCTGGTTGCAAGTCCTTCTGTGCATTTTGCTGTCATTCTGTCGCATTTTGCTGTCATTCTGTTGCCTGACCACTGAGTAGGCATAAGGGAACTCCCACCTGTCTGCCTCATGGAGACACAGTTAGGCTCTGTTGCAACTCTAGCCAACACCCCCCCAAGTGTGTGTTCGGCTTGAGTGGCTCAGTGAGCTAAGCCCACAGACTTCTTCCCTCCTCGGATCATTACTCCAGTCCCCCCTGCCCCCCCAGAAGGCTCGTCGCCAGGGAGGCTGCCCTGGTGCTACTGTACTGTCTGATTTGGAAAAGGGGCTATAAAGGATCAATTCCTTTGCTCTCCCTCAGAACAGTACATTTTAGGTAAGATGAAACGCTGTGTCTTTCTTCTCTTCCCCTTCCTTTGAATCTCCCACTCTGTGCCTTTGCACAGGCAGACCTCTCTCTCTCTCTCTCTCTCTCTCTCTCTCTCTCTCTCCCCTAAATTAGGAACTTCCTTTAGAAACCAACCCATGCTGCATCCTTGTGCATTTATCTAATTGATTTGAGTGTCTCACAGTTTAATTATTACCGACTGATGCATTTTGTTTTTATGTACCCCCTTTTTGTCCCCACAATTGAAAACTTTATGTTGCATCCTAAGGTGTCTCTCCCCTCTTTTTAATTCCATGGGTGATGCTACCAATTTGCACTCAAAAGATTGCAAAAATGCTCTCCCCCAAATTGAGTGGTCAGGCGTGGGCTCAAAAATGCTCTCCCCCAAATTGAGCATTTTTGAGCCCACGCCTGACCACTGGGACCCAGTCCTCAGGGAGACCCTGTGTACATGCGTGGAAAAGGGACATGTGGTGACAATGTGTGGAGGCATATGAACCCAAAAGAAAAAGACTATTCCTTTTACTCCCCGGTACATAATGTCTACACATGCTTTGATTACTCTTTCTTGAACAAGAGTGATATGAATAGGTGTAGGGCATGCTGTATTAAATCTAACACCCTCTCTGACCACGATATGGTCTCTAATCTTCCCTTTTTAGGGAAGGTTATTGAATGGGCTGTGGCTCTGCAGCTCCAGGTGCATCTGGACTGTGTCAGCTTCTTTGACCCTTTTCAGTCTGGGTTCCACCCCAGCTATGGTACTGAGACGGCGATGGTGGCTTTGGTGGATGATCTCCACCGGGAGATGGACGCAGGATATTCTACATTCTTGATCCTGCTAGATCTCTTGGCTGCTTTTGAAACTGTGGACCATGGGCTGCTGCTGAGATGGCTGCAAGACCTGGGGGGTCTGGACGGGACTGTCCTTGGGTGGTTCCACTTATTCATCTTGGGGAGAAGCCAGTGGGTGGTGCTGGGAGCTGAAACATTGAGCTCCCGGGATTTGACCTGCGATGTTCCGCAGGGTTCAATTCTGTCTCCGCTTTTGTTTAATGTGTATATGCAGCCCCTCGGGGAGATCGTGAGAGGGTTTGGGGTGCAATGCCACCAATATGCTGATGATACTCAGCTGTACCTCTCATTTTTGACCAACCCAGGTCTCGCTGTCTCATTGCTTTCCCAATGTTTGGAGGCTGTGGTGGATTGGATGCGGCAGAGCAGACTGAGGCTCAATCCTGATAAGACAGAAGTGATGGTGGTGGGTAGGGTGAGGGAGGTGACAATGCCTCGGGTGGGGGATGTCTGCCCTCCCATAACCAAGCAGGTTCGGAGTCTGGGGGTAGTTTTGGAGCCGGGCCTCCATCTGGATCGGCAGGTGGAGGCGGTGGCTAAAGTCACCTTTTGCTAGCTGTATCTGATGCGGAGGCTGTGTCCATACTTCTCTGGGCCTGACCTAGCCACTCTTATTCAAGCCTTCATCACCTTGATGCTAGATTACTGCAGCGCGCTCTACGTGGGGCTTCCCTTGGTTCTGGTTTGGAGGCTGCAGCTGGTGCAGAATGCGGCAGCCCATCTCCTTATAGGGACGAGGCGACGGGAGCATATGACACCTGTGCTCTGCACTGGCTGCCTATACCGTAGCGAGCCAGATTCAAGGTGCTGGTGTTGATTTATAAAGCCCTATATGGTCTGGGCCCCTCATACCTTGGGGACCACCTCACCTTCCACGCCCCAGGGCGACCCCTGAGGTCCACCGGAGGCACCTTCCTGGATGTTCCCCGTGTTAAACTGGGGGCCACGATGGAGAGGGCATAGCTCGGTGGCCGGGCTGCGGCTCTGGAAATCCCTCCCAGAGGAAGATCGCCTGGCCCTGGGTCTGATGGCTTTTTTCCAAACCTGTAAGACCTGGCTGTTCACCCAGGCCTTCAGATGGGTGGGTGGGAGGGGAAGGGAGGGGAGGGGAGGGAGGGGGGGAATCTCTTTTGGGGGTGTGTGGGTGTAGTCTTAATTATTTATACTGATGATGTTTTATGTATTTTATTATTGTTTTAACTTGTGAGCCCCCCCAGGATGCTGTAGGTATGAGGGGGCGGCCAATAAATATAAAGGAATAAATAAAAATAATAAAATAAAATTACAGACTTGCAATGGGGGAAGAGCGCACAGGGTGAGAGAAAATTTGGTTGGTATTTATCTAGAGGTTGGTTGCAGAATAAGATCTTCCTGGAGCAGACCCTGGCTGAAATTTAAGATTACTTTGAAATAAACAATGATACAGTGGAGAAACAAGCAATGCTATGGGAAGCAGCTAAAGTGGTTCTTAGAGGTAAATTAATAGCTATTAAATCCACTCTTTGCAGCAAGAACAGGGAGCACCTGAAGGAATTGAATAGGGAATTGAAAGTGTAGCAGGGAGCAGTCCAATGGGGGCTGCTACCCCTTGAGAAGGGGTCTTGAGGGGGTCATCTGCCTAAGGGGTATATAGCAGGGCCAACCCCATAGCTGGGGAAGAACCTGTGAGGTGAACAGCCTCTGAAACCCCGAGGACAGAGTGGGCAGGGTAGTGGCCCTTTAAGACTGTAAAGAGTTGAAGTCTGGCCACGCCCACTCTTCCTCTATAGGAGGAGGGCTGAGTGATGGGAACTCAGTCTCTGCCAGGGAGGTGAAGGAGTCACAACAAGCCTCGCTGGTCTACGCTGTTCAAGGTGCTGCAGGACTAGAGAACCAGTGGGACCCCAGGTAGAGCAAGGAAGCTGTGCCCAGGAGGAAGCCTCTAGCCTGGGGGAGGCTTGACCAGAGCCTGGGGGAAGGGACATTTGGGGGTTGTTGACCTGTAGGGCTCCAGAGCCTGAAGAGAGTGACTTGGGCCTGCAGCATGTAGGCGACGGAGCTGGCAGCCCAGGCACCCAGGACACAGGGAAGTGTCCAAGAAAGATTGAGAACTTGAAGACCCTCTGGACTGTGCATGGTGTGTCCGGAGAGGGTACCCCCCCTGCCTGAAAGGAGGGGGTTTCAGCCGCCTATGCTCGAGGTGGACACGGCATAGCAGGGGAAGAGCTAATTCCCCGGAGTGACACCACAGCACCCCTGAGAGGCCCTGGGCAACCCCCCTGCTACAGAAAGTATTGGAGCTAGAAAATAAAAACAACCCCTCTAAAAAGAGGATGGGAAAAATAACACAAATTAAGGAACAAATAAATATGAAAGAGAGAGAGAGAAAAACACTGCACAGTTTAAACAAATAAGAGGATTTTATTTTACGCATAGTAACAAAACAGGAAAAGTGTTCGCCAAATTAGTTAAAAAACAACATAAAAAAGCACATATTCCTTTCTTGAGCACAGCTGATGGTACCAAGTTAACAAAAGATGAAGAGATACACCAAGAATTTTTGAGGTACTATAAAACCTTGTACTCTTCTTCTAATCCAGACCCTGAAAAATAAAATAATTTCTTTAAAAATACAAACTCCCAAAGCTAAATGAAGAGCAGGTTAGCTATCTTAATAAACCCCTAAATACAGAAGACATAAAAGAGGTTATTAAAAGCCTTACTAACAACAAGGCTGCAGGCCCTGACAGGCTGCCAGCTGAATTTTACAAAAAGGCAATGGACTTGGTGGCCCTGCAATTAGTGAGCACATATAATGAAATACTAAAGGAGGGTAGGCTCCATGACTCATTCTATGAGGCTAATATTAATTCCAAAGCCGTTAATTGCAAAGCTGGGGAAAGCAGCAGATCCATGTGAAAATTATCACCCAATCTCCTTATTAAACATGGATTTTAAAATCTTTTCTAAGGCGCTGGCAAACAGATTGGCAGCAATTATAGGAGAACTAATTGACCCAGACCAGGTAGGCTTTATTCCCACGTGACTGGGATTTGACAACATACGTAGGACAGTAAATATTATGCACCAGCTGGACAAATCAAAAGAACAAGCAGCAATCATACTACTAGACACGGAGAAAGCCTTTGATACGGCAGAAATCAGAGGTCTTGAACAAATTATGACTAGAATGGGCTTCGGGGGAGCCTTCACTAGGTGGATAAAAGCAATCTATAAAGAGCCGAAGTGTAAACTCATAATAAATAACTGCCAGTCTGATACCTTTAGGCTTTACAGAGGCACAAGACAGGGTTGCCCCCCGTCTCCTCTGCTCTTTGACCTGGTGCTGGAAGTATTGGTGATAGCAATAAGGCAGGATGAAAGAGTAACTGGGATTCAAATAGGAAATAAGGAGCATAAAATAGCGATGTTTGCAGATGACACTGTTATTTGGGGGGGACCCAATAAAGTCCACCCCACCCCTGCTGCAGCTAATTCATGATTTCGGCGTAATATCAGGATACAAAATAAATACGACAAAATCATATGCACTCATCTATGGAGAAAATGCTAGTCAGAGGGAAACCATTAAAGAGACTTTGCCCTTTCCTGAAGAGACTCGAGCGGTAAAATACCTGGGAGTAATGTTGCCAAGACAATTGGGTCAGTTATATAAGGAAAACTTTGCCAATTTACCACAATTTAATATAGATGTAGCGGAATGGAAGGAGCTGCCATGTACGTGGCTGGGGAGAGTAAACATGTTCAAAATGATAATTTTACCTAAGATTGTCTATAAGCTGATGGCACTGCCAATTTACTTACCAGAGGTCTTTTTAAAGGCATGCAATAAATTAATGGCAGAAATAATATGTGTATAAAGGAAAAGGGGGGGGGGATAAATCTCCCAGACATACGGCTTTACCACAAAGCAGCAACACTTGGGGCCCTGAACACTTGGTACTATCAGCCGGAGTCGATCAGATGGGCTGAGATAGAGCAAAACACAATAGCCACAGTGAAATTGAGTAATATTATTGCTGAGGAGGGAACCACAGATAAAAAAATATGGATAAAGCACCCCTTTGCATGGACAACTTGTCTTAACTGGCAGAAAATAGTTTTTAAAAGCAAATTAGACAAAACCCAGTTCCCGTACTCACCTGTTGATCTACATAGATTTCAGAAACATCAGCAAGCTGAAAACCTGAAGGGACAGATAAAAAAAAAGGGTTAACAAAAGTAAACTAGCTGTTTGAGGGAAAGAGAGTGATGAGCAAAGAGGAACTAGAGATCAAGCTTGGAGAGAGGGTAGAGGTATTCAGCTACCTGCAACTCAAGCATGCACTAACTAGAACTGAGCAAGGGGGAAATTATGTGAAAGAGCCCAATAGGATAGAGTGAGTATTGTTTGAAAGAACTGCGATAAAAGGCAGGCTAGCCAAATTTATAAGGTCTTGAAAGAAATTTGGTATGAAAAAAAAAATCAAGTTTATACAGAAATCAAAAACAGACCTGAATACTGAGATCTCAGAAAAAGAGGAGGCAACTATTATCAATTATATGCATAATAATGTGTATCTGTTCGAAATTAAAGAATGTCAAATCAAACTAGTGGCTAGATATTATCTAACCCCTATCCAATTCAGACACCTAAATGCAGGAGACAAGGGTCTATGCTGGAGAGGGTGTGGGGAAGAGGGAATGTACATACATTGTTGGTGGACGTGTGAAAGAGTTAAACCAATATGGAAATGTGTATGGCAAAAAATGGAAGCAATGACCAAAGTGACGATACCTTTTCACCCAAAGATTGTGATTCTGGGCCTGTTCCCAGAGGTGAAGGTTCTTCAGAATTACAAAGACTCATGTTCTGCGGTTATTCAAGCAGCCAAAAAACTCATAGCATCACACTGGAAAGACAATAAAGAGCTGACAGAGGATGAACTAATGAACAGAATGTGGTACCAATTAGGGATGGGCGAACGCAGTTCGGAAGTTCGGAGTTCGGTCGACCGAACTCGAATAGTTCGGTCGACCGAACTCGAATAGTTCGGTTGACCAAACCGAGCGTGCGAACCGAACTCGAATTCAAACGTTTGGTTTGGATGCGTTCGGTGAGTTCGGAATTGAATTTCCATAGGTTTCAATGGAAAACGCATTATTGGCTGTAACTTTTTTGTTACAGCCAATGAAAATCGGGGTGCCTATACCTCCAATAGGAATTCGATTTTAGAAGCAGTTGAATTATTGTATTTTGCAATATTCTACATATACATTCTTAGCTGTAACTTCTTTGCCTCACATCTAATGGTGAAGCTTGTCCAGTTTATACCCCTTCCTATATGTACTATCTTTGCTAAATTTCAGAAGGATTGGAAAAAGGGTCTTGATGGTATAAGCAATTAACATATAAATGTATGTCTGATTATAACATCTTTTTAGTCCAACCAGTGTACATGAAATTTGGCAGGGCTATATATTACACTTTCACGATCATCTCTGCCAAATATCAGAGAGATTTTATAAATGGTCCCAATTTAAATGCCTGTACAATATATGTAGAGAAGGGGCCTATGCCTGGGATTCTCTTATGTCACTGTGGTATAAGATCGATTTGTGATGCGAATTGGCCAACAGAAATGTCAACCAAATATACTCATTCTGTGCTGGGACCATCCCAACATATCTCACCCACTTGTTTCTGGGAAGTCAGAAGCATCTGTTTAGGAAAGAGTCAATAAAGATTCTCTTATGTCCTCTGTCTCAGTGCTGCAGGCTGTGATTGTGATGACAATTGGCCAGCTTGGATGTGTTTAAACTATGTCTCCTGACTTCTGGGATGCTATCTCAGAAGTCCCAGTTATGTTGCTTATGTCCACCTCAGGGCTGCCCCATATGCCCACCTCAAAGCCACTACCAATTGGTCCTGTAAAGCTAGAAGCTTGCAGTAATGTGTTTGGCCATTGAATGTGTCTGTCAGTCTTTGGGGTTGCTCCACATAATTCCTCCTACAGTCTCTCTCCCCCTGCCATGCAAGGTGCCTGCCTCTGACTGTCACTGTATTTGCTGATATTCATCTGAATAATGATCTTCACAGGGGCAACAACAATTGCCCAATATAATTGGGTCCCTTTATCAAAATCTCCTGTACATTTGCTGAATGTACATGGCAGGAAAGGTATTTGATACATTATTGCCAAATATCATGTAAACAGAATGGAATATCAAAATGTTACAGCTGGAAATGTATTTTCAGGTTAATGTCTAATACCCTTGGGACCCTTTATCCACTCTTTCTGAAAATTGGCAGAAGTATTAAGTTTATGGAGGGACATAATATGCACAAGTTTCATGAACATTGGATGCAAGATAAAGAAATTGTAGCCATGAATGTGTATGGAGCTTTTTTTAAAATCACAACATTCAATTGCTTCTGAAATCTGTTCCCTTTATCTAATAATTTCAATATTTGGTACACATAGTGCCATTCATCAGGGCTACAATCTCTCCATTTGTCATCAGAATTAAATAAGAAATAAAAATTTTATAGCCAGAAATATGTTTTTCAGTTTTTTCCTTTTATTTCAAAAACCAAATGTCATTTTCAGTTTCTGATTGCACCAAACTAAAGACTGAACTGAGCCGAACTGAACCAAATATGAACTCAGAATTCAACCCAAGCCACCAAATGGCCAAATATCCAAAGCTGGTTCTGTTCTCACATCCCCAGGAGGCACCACCGAACCTCCCCCAGACTAGTGCCATGGCTGGTAGCCTCTGAAACCTGTGTCCCAAAATCATGCCTGTGAATCTTGGGGCATGGTTATGGGCTCTAGCTGCCGCATTTGCATGCTACCACTCCTCTGGCATGGCCCCTACCACCACCTCTGCCACGTGCCCCATTGTCCACCTTACGGGCCATGGACCAGCCTCTCCTACTTCCCTTCTAGTTAGAGGCCAGCTGGCAGGCTTACAGTTTCCCAATGCCATCCTGCATTATGAGGTCAGTCAGATAAGTTGGCCAAGGCCATCTTGTATGAGAGAGAGAGAGAGAGAGAGAGAGGCAGGGAGGAAGCCAGGCATTGGGAGGGAGGGACAGCACCTCAGTATAGCAGCAGCAGCCAAGATGAGGAACTTGTGTTTGCCGATGCTACATGCAAGACTACTGTTTTGGGCTCCACGGGACGATAGCAATAGGTTGCTTTTTTTCTCATATAAGGATGCCTAGTGTAACACAGTTGTTCCTGCAGTTATCAATTTATTTAGTTTTACCTTGTATCTTAGCATTTTGGGAACTTGACTAGGGGCTTTCCGGGTTACATGAATTATGCTTTTGTAGTTTAATTGCTGGATTGGTAATTTTATAGTTTTTTTCCATGGTTATTTTATTCCTAGGGGTTTTATGTGTAACCGTGTTTATTGTGTATTTATGTTGTTTGTTAAGCAATGGCTTATTGCCATGCTTTAATAAATTCATCATCATCATCATCATCATCAACACGTCCCTTCGGCAGAGGAGGTTACCCCCCGGTCTCAAGGAGGCCGTGGTGCGCCCCCTGTTAAAGAAGTCATCTTTGGATGTGGACGCAATTGCCAGTTACTGACCAATCTCTAACCTTACTTTTTAAAGGAAAGTTATTGAACGGGAGGTGGCCTTACAGCTCCAGGGCCACTTAGACAGCATCGGTTTTCTTGATCCATTTCAATCAGGGTTTTGACCTGGCTATGGTACGGAGATGGTATTGGTGGCTTTGGTGACTGACCTCCGCTGGGAGATGGACCCAGGATGTTCAGCATGACTGGTCCTGCTAGATCTCTTGGCCGTGTTGGATACAGTGGACCATGGGCTGCTGTTGAGACGGTTGTGTGACCTGGGGGCAGGTCTGGATGGAACTGACCCTGGTTGGTTCCAGTCATTCTTCTCAGGGAGGACACAGCAGGTTGTCCTGGGGGCAGAAACATCTAGCCCCTGGGCCCTGGACTGTGGCATCCCACAAGGTTCAATCCTGTTTCCTTTATTGTTTAATGTATACATGCATCCCTTGGGGAAGATTGTGAGAGGATTTGGTGTGCGTTGCCTCCAATATGCTGGTGACACCCAGCTTTACCTCTCTTTTTCAGCCGACCCAGGCCCTGCCATCTCCATGCTATCCCAATGTTTGGAGGCCATGGCAACTTGGTTGTGGCAGAGCAGACTGAAGCTCAATCCCGATAAGATGGAGGTGATGGTGGTAGGCCGAGCGGGGGAGGTGTTGCCCCCTCTTGTGGAGGGGGTGCGCCCCTCCGTGGCCTAGATCAGCAGGTGGATGTGGTGGTGAAGGTGACTTTCCGCCAGCTGTATCTGGTATGGAGGCTGTGCCCATACATCTCCAGAACCAACCTGGCCACCTTGATCCATGCCTTCATCACCTCAAGGCGGGACTACTGTAACATGCTCTATGCGGGACTTCCCTTGATGCTGGCCTGGAGGTTGCAGCTAGTGCAGAATGTAGTGGCCCATCTCTTAACAGGGATGAGTCAAAGAGAGCACATAACGCTGGTGTTGCGTGCACTGCACTGGCTGCCTGTAATGTACCGAGCCAGATTCAAGGTGCTGACTTTAATCTATAAGGCCCTGTACAGTCTTGGACCTGGATATCTCAGGGACCGCCTTGCCCTCCATGACTCAGGATGGCCCCTTCGGTCCACTGGGGGAGCCTTCCTGGAGGTCCCGCACGTAAAGCGGGGGGCTACAATGGAGAGGGCGTTCTCGGTGACTGGGCCACGGCTATGGAACTCCCTCCCAGAGGAAGTACAGCTGGCCCCGGGTCTGTTGGCCTTCTGTAGGACCTGTAAGACATGGCTGTTCTCCCAGGCCTTCAGAGGTGGGGAGGGGAGGGTGGGTTAAATTTTTGTATGGGGGGTATGTTAAATTTGTTTAAATAATAATATTGGAATTTTTAGATTTTAATGTGGCTTTATGTTGTTTTAGATTGTTTTTATATTTGTTGGAAGCCACCCTGAGATGCCATCAGCATGAGGACATGGCATATAAGTTTAAAAAATAAATAAACAAAAAAAAAAGATACATAAGGGCATAACCCCTTCTCCAGGTAGACCTATAGTGTCCGGTAATTATTCTGTGTTAGAACCATTGTCCAAGTATGTAGATTATTTCTTAAAACACCATGTTAGTGAACTACGCTCATATATTAGAGATATTTCAGATTTATTACACAAACTTAATACATGGCATGTACAAGATACAGAATTTATGTTTGTTACCATGGATGTAGTATCCCTATACGAACATCCCTCAGAAGGAGGCTTTGGATGTTATAAAAGGAGCTTTGGACGAAAGACCAGATAATTTTTGCCCACTGACCCAATTAATTTTGCCTTAGCTGAATTAGCACTGTGCAAAAAATATTTTATGTTTAACCATGAATTTTATTGGCAAATTAAGGAGGTGGCTACGGGTTCTTCGATGGCCCCTGAAATAGCCAACCTATACTTGGGTGATTTTCAAGCATCCGATGTGTTTAAAAGTTCCATTGGCCCCGTACCAAAATCACCCTATTCATTCCCCACTGCGGTCACCCCGTAACGCCACAACAGATGTGCCGGGGGGATCCCGGCGGGGAATGTGGGAGGGGGCGGGGCCGCGTGGTGCAACGTGTGTCAGCATGGCCCCTCCCCCTCCACGCACCCCTCCGCCCACCCTCCAGGGAGACGGGCGGGAGGCGGGGCCACTGCGGCCGCTGCGTCGGGCCGGAAGCGCCATGGCCCGGGATCCCGCTGGGGATCCCGGGCCGTGGCAACCGGCCAGACGTTACTTTTTGTTGGTGCCTGCCAGGGGTCCGTTTGACCACGCTTCCCAGGACATTCCCCCGGCTAGCCAGGGAAGCGTGGTTCAAATTGACCCCATGTGGGGATTCCCCATGGCGAACATCTGGCGGCCTCCAAACAGACGTTCGAGACATGGTGACCACAGGTGGGTATTCACCGTGGTTCACCGTGATCTCGTAACGTCTGAAAATACCCAAAGATATTGTAGCGTGGTAGACATTTATTGATGACATTTTCTTTATATGGAAAGGAGATATTGGCCATTTGCAAGATTTCCACAAGTGGACTAACTCCAGGAGTGAGCATATTAAATTCACTTTGGAGTCTGATTCTAAACAGATCCATTTTTTGGATGTAGTCATAAGGAAGAGTGATGTGGGTATACAGACCAGTTTGTATAGAAAACCTACTGATAAGAACACGTATTTGAGATATGACAGCTCTCATCATATCCACACAGGAATAATCTTCCATATGGACAATTTCTGAGGATTAGACACAACTCTAANTGTGTGACCTGGGGGCAGGTCTGGATGGAACTGACCCTGGTTGGTTCCAGTCATTCTTCTCAGGGAGGACACAGCAGGTTGTCCTGGGGGCAGAAACATCTAGCCCCTGGGCCCTGGACTGTGGCATCCCACAAGGTTCAATCCTGTTTCCTTTATTGTTTAATGTATACATGCATCCCTTGGGGAAGATTGTGAGAGGATTTGGTGTGCGTTGCCTCCAATATGCTGGTGACACCCAGCTTTACCTCTCTTTTTCAGCCGACCCAGGCCCTGCCATCTCCATGCTATCCCAATGTTTGGAGGCCATGGCAACTTGGTTGTGGCAGAGCAGACTGAAGCTCAATCCCGATAAGATGGAGGTGATGGTGGTAGGCCGAGCGGGGGAGGTGTTGCCCCCTCTTGTGGAGGGGGTGCGCCCCTCCGTGGCCTAGATCAGCAGGTGGATGTGGTGGTGAAGGTGACTTTCCGCCAGCTGTATCTGGTATGGAGGCTGTGCCCATACATCTCCAGAACCAACCTGGCCACCTTGATCCATGCCTTCATCACCTCAAGGCGGGACTACTGTAACATGCTCTATGCGGGACTTCCCTTGATGCTGGCCTGGAGGTTGCAGCTAGTGCAGAATGTAGTGGCCCATCTCTTAACAGGGATGAGTCAAAGAGAGCACATAACGCTGGTGTTGCGTGCACTGCACTGGCTGCCTGTAATGTACCGAGCCAGATTCAAGGTGCTGACTTTAATCTATAAGGCCCTGTACAGTCTTGGACCTGGATATCTCAGGGACCGCCTTGCCCTCCATGACTCAGGATGGCCCCTTCGGTCCACTGGGGGAGCCTTCCTGGAGGTCCCGCACGTAAAGCGGGGGGCTACAATGGAGAGGGCGTTCTCGGTGACTGGGCCACGGCTATGGAACTCCCTCCCAGAGGAAGTACAGCTGGCCCCGGGTCTGTTGGCCTTCTGTAGGACCTGTAAGACATGGCTGTTCTCCCAGGCCTTCAGAGGTGGGGAGGGGAGGGTGGGTTAAATTTTTGTATGGGGGGTATGTTAAATTTGTTTAAATAATAATATTGGAATTTTTAGATTTTAATGTGGCTTTATGTTGTTTTAGATTGTTTTTATATTTGTTGGAAGCCACCCTGAGATGCCATCAGCATGAGGACATGGCATATAAGTTTAAAAAATAAATAAACAAAAAAAAAAGATACATAAGGGCATAACCCCTTCTCCAGGTAGACCTATAGTGTCCGGTAATTATTCTGTGTTAGAACCATTGTCCAAGTATGTAGATTATTTCTTAAAACACCATGTTAGTGAACTACGCTCATATATTAGAGATATTTCAGATTTATTACACAAACTTAATACATGGCATGTACAAGATACAGAATTTATGTTTGTTACCATGGATGTAGTATCCCTATACGAACATCCCTCAGAAGGAGGCTTTGGATGTTATAAAAGGAGCTTTGGACGAAAGACCAGATAATTTTTGCCCACTGACCCAATTAATTTTGCCTTAGCTGAATTAGCACTGTGCAAAAAATATTTTATGTTTAACCATGAATTTTATTGGCAAATTAAGGAGGTGGCTACGGGTTCTTCGATGGCCCCTGAAATAGCCAACCTATACTTGGGTGATTTTCAAGCATCCGATGTGTTTAAAAGTTCCATTGGCCCCGTACCAAAATCACCCTATTCATTCCCCACTGCGGTCACCCCGTAACGCCACAACAGATGTGCCGGGGGGATCCCGGCGGGGAATGTGGGAGGGGGCGGGGCCGCGTGGTGCAACGTGTGTCAGCATGGCCCCTCCCCCTCCACGCACCCCTCCGCCCACCCTCCAGGGAGACGGGCGGGAGGCGGGGCCACTGCGGCCGCTGCGTCGGGCCGGAAGCGCCATGGCCCGGGATCCCGCTGGGGATCCCGGGCCGTGGCAACCGGCCAGACGTTACTTTTTGTTGGTGCCTGCCAGGGGTCCGTTTGACCACGCTTCCCAGGACATTCCCCCGGCTAGCCAGGGAAGCGTGGTTCAAATTGACCCCATGTGGGGATTCCCCATGGCGAACATCTGGCGGCCTCCAAACAGACGTTCGAGACATGGTGACCACAGGTGGGTATTCACCGTGGTTCACCGTGATCTCGTAACGTCTGAAAATACCCAAAGATATTGTAGCGTGGTAGACATTTATTGATGACATTTTCTTTATATGGAAAGGAGATATTGGCCATTTGCAAGATTTCCACAAGTGGACTAACTCCAGGAGTGAGCATATTAAATTCACTTTGGAGTCTGATTCTAAACAGATCCATTTTTTGGATGTAGTCATAAGGAAGAGTGATGTGGGTATACAGACCAGTTTGTATAGAAAACCTACTGATAAGAACACGTATTTGAGATATGACAGCTCTCATCATATCCACACAGGAATAATCTTCCATATGGACAATTTCTGAGGATTAGACACAACTCTAACCAAGTTGACGATTTCTATAGAGAATCAGAAAAATTGAGACGATTTCTGTTACAGAAGGGTTACCCAATCACGGTTATCCAAGCAGGATATAGACAAGCATGGTGTTAATCCAGGGTTGAGCTTCAAGCACTGAAAAGGAAAGACAAATTATTAGGGATGTGCGAACAGAACCAGGTTTGGATGTTTGGTCATTCAGTGGGTCAGGTCAAACTTTGAGTTCAGATTCGGTATTTTCTTTGGTCGGGCTTGGTTCGGTTTTTAGTTTGGTGCAATCAGGAACTAAAAATGACATTTGGTTTTTGAAATAAAGGGAAAAAACTGAAAAACATGTTTCAAAATGTATAACATTTTGTTTTTTATTCGAATTTGATGAAATTTGGGGAGATTGTACCTCCAATGGAGGGCACTGTGAGTACCAAAATGTAAAACTATTAGATAAAGAGAACTGATTGCAGAAGCAATTGAATGTTGTGATTTTAAGAAAAGCTCCATACACATTCATGGCTACAACTTCTTTATATTGCATCCAATGTTCATGAAACCTGTGCATATTATGTCCCTCCATTTGCTTAATACTTATGCCAATTTTTAGAAAGAGTGGATAAAGGATCCCAAGGGTATAAGACATTAACCTGAAAATACATTTCCAGCTGTAACATTTTGATATTCCATTCTGTTTACAGGATATTTGGCAATAATGTATCAAATACCTTTCCTGCCATGTACATTCAGCAAATGTACAGGAGATTTTGATATAGGGACCCAATTATATAGCAATTAATGTTGTCCCTGAGAAGATCATTATTCAGATGAATATCAGCATATTCAGTGCCAGTCAGAGGCAGGCACCCTGCATGGCAGGGGGAGAGAGACTGTAGGAGGAAGGATGTGGAGCAAAACCAAAGACTGACAGACACATTCAATGGCCAAACACATTACTGCAAGCTTCTAGCTTTACAGGACCAATTGGTAGTGGCTTTGAGGTGGGCATAGGGGGTGGCCTTGAGGTGGACATAAGCAACATAACTGGGACTTCTGAGATAGCATGCCAAATAGTTTAAACACATCCAGGCTGGCTAATTATCATCATAATCACATCCTGCAGCACTGAGACAGAGGACACAAGAGAATCTTTGTTGACTCTTTCCTAAACAGATGCTTCTGACTTCCCAGAAACAAGTGGGGGAGATATGTTGGGATGGTCCTAGCACAGAATGAGGATATTTGGTTGACATTTCTATTGGCCAATTCGCATCACAACCGATCTTATACCACAGTGACATAAGAGAATCCCAGGCATAGGCCCCTTCTCTACATATATTGTACAGGCATATAAAATTGGGACCCTTTATAAAATCTCTCTGATATTTTGCAGAAATGATCATAGAAGTGTAAGACATAGCTCTGCCAAATTTCATGTGGACTATAAAGATGTTATAGTCAGATATACATTTATATGTTAATTGCTTATACCACCAAGACCCTTCTTTCCAATCCTTCTGAAATTTGGCAGAGATAGTCAGTTTGTGAAGGGGTATAAATTGGACAAGTTTAACCTACATTAGATGTGAGACAAAGAAGTTACAGCTAAGTATGTATATGTAGAATATTGCAAAATACCATAATTCAACTGCTTCTACAATCGGATTCCTTTATCCAATCATTTTTAAATTTGGTTCACTTAATGCTTTCTATTGGAGGTATAGGCACCCCAATTATTAGCCACATAGAATAAAAGACAAAAATGTTACAGCCAATAATGTGTTTTCCTTTGAAACCAATGGAAATTCAATTCCGAACTCACCCAACGCATCCAAACCTAACATTCGAATTTGAGTTCGGTTTGCACATTCAATTTGGTCAATTGAATTATTCTAGTTTGGTCCAAACTCCAAACTTCCGATCTGCGCTCGCCCATCCGTACAAATTACAGAGGCTGGTTTGCAGTTTAACATTCAATGGTTCTAGTTCAACAATCAGACAGAGCATACTTAAACACTGGAATATTTTTGATATAATTCCAATTTTTGAACAGCAACCCCTTTTTGTTTACAAGAGGACCAGAAATGTGAGAGACTTTTTGGTTCATGCGACTTCTGGCCAGGATTCAGTGTCTGTGTTGTCCAGCACCACTAGTCTGAGGCAGAATAAGGGTCATTATCCATGTGGATCAGGGGTTTGCTGCAAACAGACTGGAAAGATGCAGTCGTTTTTGAATCCCAAGGACTCATCCATGATATTCCTAGATTGTTTCACCACTTGCGTTACTTCTTATGTGGTATATATTATCAGATGCCCCTTTAATTTATATTATGTGGGAAAGACCACTAGGAAGTTGAAGATGAGAATGGGAGAACATAGGAGCAACATCAGGAATAAGAAAATCAATGAGCCACTGGTACATCATTTTTTTGCAAAAAAAACATAATCCGGTTGATTTTCTTTTTTGGGCAGTTGACACTGTGAACCAGCATAAATGCAATACAGACATTATACTTTTGAGAAAAGAGGCACAATGGACTTTTAGATTAAACACTGTAATTCCCTTTGGCCTTAATGAGAGGATTGATCTCAGTTGTTTCTTAGAATCAACTTCTTTCTTATTGGGGGAATTTAGAGATTTTGGGGATTGGTTCCAGTGACTTTACTCTTTCCCTATCTGCATGTGAGTTGATTAATCGAACACTGTTGAGAGGACTACAACATCCCTGATAGGTATCAGTATATAACTAGTTGGTTGGTTCAGTGTGTCAGACTCCTGGTGACTACATGAGTTTGGAGCCTATATGCAGTAGAGGAATCATTGTGTTCTTCCTTGGTAAGTTCACTCTCTTTATTTGCTTTCCCCTTTTTCCTTTCTTTTTTATATTTTTTCTTTCTTTTTTTCTTTTTTTTTCCTTTTACTTGTTTTTAGTTTTGTAGGTGTTTTTGGTCTTTGGGTACTTTCAGACATGACGCTAACCACCCTTTAACCACCCTTGGTGGTTATTTATGCATGTTGCAGGGCTGCATAGGGCACCAATACAGCCCTGCAACATGCATAAATAACCACCAAGGGTGGTTAAAGGGTGGTTAGCATCATGTCTGAAAGTACCCTTTGTTTCCTTTTGTCTTTAGCTTTTTTGGTTCATCCCCCCCCCCTTTTTTTTTTCTTTTTTCTTTTCTCCCTCCCTCTTCTTCTTTTTTTCCCTCCCCCCCCTCCCCTTTTCTTTTGTCTTTTTTTCTTTTAATACAGTTCCCATTAAGGCTTTTTTCTTATTTCCTGTTTTATCTTTTTTCCATTACCTGTTTGCCATAGATCTCCATAGTTTGGAGCTTTTCCTAAAGGAACCCTTTTGTTATATATATATAGAGAGAGACCTCATAATCTCCTGCTTTGAAGTGGGTACAATTGTTATTTATTTTAGTTCAAGCTGGTTCAGCTGAACATTGGCTGTGTGGGATAGATTGGCACCTTATTAATAGATTTTTAGGTCCCAGTCAATTTTTAGATCACTACATTGAATAAATGACTTATAGAAGCTTAAATAGTTTACCCATATGAACAACTCACAGTGGAGAAATATGTATATATTTCTTGTGAAAGTATTATTGTGCCACTCCATCTTGCTACAATTCTTATATTCATTTTTTATAAGATTTTTTCATGTTAATTTTTTATCCCTGCATGGTAGATTTTTGCACACTGTTAGTTTAGCAGTTTAAAGTGATTGTTTGTTTATGTCCTAGTTTTTTATAGTGTCTGCATACATTTTTTGGATTTTCTAGAGCATTCCTTCCTTGTTAATTATTATCTGGTTGCTCAATACTGTTATGCGTATGATTAACTCAGGAGTATATAATATATATATACAATCCTTATTTATTTTATGCAATCTATGCAATCCTTATTTATTTTATAGCTACTTCTTCACCCCTGAGGAAGGGTTTATTGTTGTACCCGAAATGCATCGGGTGATTGGGTGTTATATAATTGTGACTTTTGTATGTTCTTTTTATGTATTTTTGAATATGTTTTTTTATCTTCATTATAAATTTTTGATAAAAGAATTTTTGGTGGTTTTTAATACTTTCTGCTGTGCTGCTCCCCCCCCATTGAATATTTTGCCTGTCCCAATCCCCTTCTCCTGCAAGCCCAGAGCATCCCTGACCACCAGGTGAAGGGTGTGTGCATTGCAAGGGATGCTAGTGAAGCCCCTCTCCATGGACTGCCCTGAATATGTTGGTCACATTATTTGTAACCACACACCCCTTGGTGAAGGGCATGCCTGGGGTGACCCACTCCCTCACCATGGCGGTCAGGGCTGCCTCGATGTTCCGGGATGTGTGGGGGCCAGCTATTACTTCCACTTGAAGCAGGGCTCACCTATACCCTGCTTCGGGACCCCTCCTGCCACTGCCAAATGCTGCCTCTGGGTCCTGCCACCAATGCGCCGTCACTGAAAGGTAGGCGTGCTGCGCATTCCTGCTTGACCACAGTTTGGTGGTGAAGTGGAAGGTGGCACCCCCAGCCCCTGCCAGCTACTGCCTCATCCGCTCCTTTAAAGCCTGGTACAGGGCTGGCACCATTTGCCAACTCAGGGTGGTGCGCAAGGGCAGCTTAAACTGGGGGGCCAGAAAGCCAATCGAGCGCCTGAACCCCATGTCCCTGACCACTGAGAAGGGCTGCCTATCCAGGGTGACCATTTCCCCCAGCATGTGCGTGGCTTTTGCTTGAAAGCCACACCACCCTCCACATGCTTGGCAGCTGCCCCTACCCCAGCTCCTTCATGGTGGACTGACGCTGCTTCTGCTGCTGCTGCTGTTCCCCCCTAGCAGTAATACTGCTCTTGCTGCTAGAGGCAGGACACTTCCCGCTGATGGAGGTGGATGACTGGCCGCTATAGTCGGGAACCAGCTGGCATCTACTGCCCCTGCTTGCCTGCCTGCCTGTTTAGCAGCACAGCGCTGTGGCATTCCTTAAGGTGCCTTTCCATGGCAGTTGTGCCAAGGTTGGTGAGTACCTGCCCATGCTTCACCACCTTCTGGCACAAACTGCACTTCACCTCCCTGGGATCATCTACCTGCACCAACTGAAAATGCACCCAGATGGAGGATTTTTTTGCCCCCTGATGCCTTCTGGCCTGCACCGGAAGATGCACCACTGCCAGTGCTGCTGGGAGGGGCAGAACATGGTGGCAACACAGTTCTCAGAGGGACAGCTATCGCCTCAGCTGTAGACATCGCCTCCGCGGGACTACTGTCTGCCTTGCTGCCCCCAATCACAGTGATGTCCCGCGAAGGGGAGTACTGCGACCCCAAAGCTGATGAACTGCCCACCATGCTGCTGCCACTCTCCCTGTGCCCCCTGCTGCTGCTGCTACTGCTGCTCCTTTCCCTGCTGTCATTGCCCAGGGATTGGGCCCTGCCTCTAGCATCCGGGGTGGGATCCACCAGTACTGGACTGCTGGGGATCACCTCAATAATGGGGACGATGGTGGCCCATGGTGAACATCAGACCCTGCCCCTGAAGCACCTATTCCTGAAGCCGCTGCCTCCTGTACTGCAGGCCTTCCAGTGCCCTGCATGGCAGTGGAGGCAAATTGATGCTGAACCACACCCTAGCTAATGTCACTGCTGGGAGCCTCTGAAACTTGACTGCTAAAATCAGGCCTGTGCAGTTTGGGGCGTGGTGATGGGCTCGGGCTGCTGCCTGATACCACTCCACTGGCATTGCCTATACCACCTCTGCCATGGGCCCCATTGCCTGCCTTTTGAGCAGGAGACCGGCCTCTCCTGCTTCCCTTCTCCATTTTTCCTTCCCAAATTATGCTTAGGAAGATTTTATATATATATTTTTATTTATTTATTCAAAATTTAAATATTATATATACTACACTAACTAACTGCTTTTAACTACTATACTAAAATCTATGGAACTAAATGGAATATTATATCTACAAATGCCTAGTCCTACAAACACACTATAAAATATCAAACCTGAATCACTACACACTATCTCTGTCTCTATAATTAAGTTAACTCCTACATTCTCTATCTATCTATCTATCTATCTATCTACGCACACAGGGATGGAGGAGGGGACACAGACAGCTCACAACAAACAACACAGGGAGGGGTACAAAACTGAAATGAAACCTAAATCAATCTAATCCTACTCTAAATAAATCCCAAAACAGGGGAGGGAATCAAGGATGGAATATATAGTGGGAGGAGGGAAGGATTCAATGGAGGGTAGGGAGAAAGAACACAGGGAGGGGTAAAAAATAAAAACAACACCTAAATCTATCTAATCTAATTTAAATAAATGAAAATATGAGGCAAATGGGTGGGAATGGGTGAAATAGGAGGAGGATGGCAATGGATTAGGAACATAAACTGCTGGGAGAGGGAGACTTCTGAAAATGCCTGCTGACAGGATCAGTGGCTAGCTCAGAAGGATTTGGAAGGGGGGAGGGCAATGACTTTTGTTACTTGCTGCACCCGCCTTACCACAAGCTCCATTGGCTGCATGAAGCCTAGCCCGTGGCCAATCGCAGACTGCAAAGCCAGTGGTCTGAGTTAAAAAGGGATGGTGATTGGGCAGGCTGGCTGCTACTCCAAGCCTCTCCACTTCTGGTGCCTGGAAGTCTGCTCCTCAGCTGCCCCCACTCCCTCGGCCTGCCAGTCATGTTTTTCCTGCCCAAACTCAACCGAACGATACCAAACTGTTCGGTCGTTTTCGAATTCAGATCAAGTTCGGTTTGGGTTCGGTTCGGTCGTCCGAACAGACCGAGTTCGGTCCAAACTCCAAACATCCGAACGCATTCACACATCCCCAGTTGCCAGTACTCCAATGGTTCATAGCCACATTAACGGTGCTCACTGTAAGCCTTGAACAGCTCCTCCACCTCTTTCTTTGCAGGTGCACAGTGGATCTCCTCTGTGTCTTCAGACAATAACAAATGGGACACTGTCTTCATCTTCCGAGGAGTACAGTTGTTTCTCATTTGCAAGTGCCATCAGGCATCCACTTTTGACTGGCACTTTTCAGTTGTGCTTTCTCAGAGGATTGCATGGGTGGATCCACTGGATGATGATGGTGTATGGGAAGCCATCCTGCTGGCACTCTGTTTCCTTCATGTGCCCGCTGTTGCAGTATTATCTTCTGCATTTTGATTACCACCTCCTTCTTCAGGCTTGGTACATCCTCCCTTTTTAATTCTGCTCACTTGTAGCAAGGATCAAGGGAAAAGAAGACCTGGCCGTGGCTTGCCTCTTTCATTTTGGAAAAGTAGGGCTGGCTCTGAGGCCCTCCAGCAATTTCCTTTCCAGTCATGCTGTGACGTGGCTTCCCACCTCCTTGAAAACTGATGCTATTTTCATGTTTTTTCTTTCCAGCAAGTGAACAAGGTCAATGTACTGGCTGAGAGATGCATCTCCGCTGCTCACTAAGTTTGTTGCTTCATGAAATGGATTCAGCAGCATTACCATGCCCTTAATAAGCATCCATTGTGTTGTGGCTAGATAGGTCTCCAAATCCTTTCTCAGTCATTTTGGCCCATCCAGGTACAAGTTCTGGATGGCCTTCACTTATACCAAAAGCCTCTCCATCATGAGGAAAGTTGAATTCCACCTTGTCTTCACCTCCTGAATCAGATTTTGAGGTGGCAGGAATGAGCTTGGGCCTTCTTGGGTGCTTGTCTTGCTGTGCCACAATGGTGGAAATGTCTGCAGAGGTGTCAACATCTGCCAACAAACTCCTTCACTTCTGGGTCGGCGGCGGGCACGTCTTCAGCTTCTTTCTTGCTCCATAACTTCTGCACCACTACACTGATGCAGTACATGAGGCATGGGACTCGAGTAAGATAGGATTTCCGCACTGTATTTGAAATGTTCTTGGTGTTGTCCGTGACTATGAAGCCAACCTCCAAATTGAATGGTTCCAGCCAGTCTTTAAGAATGTATAAACATTCTTTCAAAATGTTCTGCATGGTGTGACTTTCATGAAAGGAGGACAGGCAAAGAAGGTCCTGCCTCCATTACAGGCTGCTCTTCTCTTTGTACAACCAGTGAGAGGTCACGGTGAGATTGTCACAATGGTACCACTGGTCCACAAGTCCATGGTAATATGAACTTCCCCTCCTCCACTTGCCTCAAAGCTCCCTTCACTCCCTTGACTGTTTTCACATACAGTTTTGGCTACGGGTGAAATGAGGTTAAGAAAAAATCTCGCAAGAAATTTGTGGCCAATTATCATCACAATCACATCCTGCAGCACTGAGACAGAGGACATAAGAGAATCTCTATTGGCTCTTTCCTAAACAGATGCTTCTGACTTCCCAGAAACAAGTGGGGGAGTTATGTTGGGATGGTCCCAGCACAGAATGAGGATATTTGGTTGACATTTATGTTGGCCAATTCGCATCACAAACCGATCTTATACCACAGTGACATAAGAGAATCCCAGGCATAGGCCCCTTCTCTACACATGTTGTACAGGCATATAAATTTGGGACCCTTTATAAAATCTTTATGATATTTGGCAGAGATGATCATGAAAGTGTAATATATATCCCTACCAAATTTCATGTACACTGGTTGGACTACAAAGATGTTATAGTCAGACANTCTATCTATCTATCTATCTACGCACACAGGGATGGAGGAGGGGACACAGACAGCTCACAACAAACAACACAGGGAGGGGTACAAAACTGAAATGAAACCTAAATCAATCTAATCCTACTCTAAATAAATCCCAAAACAGGGGAGGGAATCAAGGATGGAATATATAGTGGGAGGAGGGAAGGATTCAATGGAGGGTAGGGAGAAAGAACACAGGGAGGGGTAAAAAATAAAAACAACACCTAAATCTATCTAATCTAATTTAAATAAATGAAAATATGAGGCAAATGGGTGGGAATGGGTGAAATAGGAGGAGGATGGCAATGGATTAGGAACATAAACTGCTGGGAGAGGGAGACTTCTGAAAATGCCTGCTGACAGGATCAGTGGCTAGCTCAGAAGGATTTGGAAGGGGGGAGGGCAATGACTTTTGTTACTTGCTGCACCCGCCTTACCACAAGCTCCATTGGCTGCATGAAGCCTAGCCCGTGGCCAATCGCAGACTGCAAAGCCAGTGGTCTGAGTTAAAAAGGGATGGTGATTGGGCAGGCTGGCTGCTACTCCAAGCCTCTCCACTTCTGGTGCCTGGAAGTCTGCTCCTCAGCTGCCCCCACTCCCTCGGCCTGCCAGTCATGTTTTTCCTGCCCAAACTCAACCGAACGATACCAAACTGTTCGGTCGTTTTCGAATTCAGATCAAGTTCGGTTTGGGTTCGGTTCGGTCGTCCGAACAGACCGAGTTCGGTCCAAACTCCAAACATCCGAACGCATTCACACATCCCCAGTTGCCAGTACTCCAATGGTTCATAGCCACATTAACGGTGCTCACTGTAAGCCTTGAACAGCTCCTCCACCTCTTTCTTTGCAGGTGCACAGTGGATCTCCTCTGTGTCTTCAGACAATAACAAATGGGACACTGTCTTCATCTTCCGAGGAGTACAGTTGTTTCTCATTTGCAAGTGCCATCAGGCATCCACTTTTGACTGGCACTTTTCAGTTGTGCTTTCTCAGAGGATTGCATGGGTGGATCCACTGGATGATGATGGTGTATGGGAAGCCATCCTGCTGGCACTCTGTTTCCTTCATGTGCCCGCTGTTGCAGTATTATCTTCTGCATTTTGATTACCACCTCCTTCTTCAGGCTTGGTACATCCTCCCTTTTTAATTCTGCTCACTTGTAGCAAGGATCAAGGGAAAAGAAGACCTGGCCGTGGCTTGCCTCTTTCATTTTGGAAAAGTAGGGCTGGCTCTGAGGCCCTCCAGCAATTTCCTTTCCAGTCATGCTGTGACGTGGCTTCCCACCTCCTTGAAAACTGATGCTATTTTCATGTTTTTTCTTTCCAGCAAGTGAACAAGGTCAATGTACTGGCTGAGAGATGCATCTCCGCTGCTCACTAAGTTTGTTGCTTCATGAAATGGATTCAGCAGCATTACCATGCCCTTAATAAGCATCCATTGTGTTGTGGCTAGATAGGTCTCCAAATCCTTTCTCAGTCATTTTGGCCCATCCAGGTACAAGTTCTGGATGGCCTTCACTTATACCAAAAGCCTCTCCATCATGAGGAAAGTTGAATTCCACCTTGTCTTCACCTCCTGAATCAGATTTTGAGGTGGCAGGAATGAGCTTGGGCCTTCTTGGGTGCTTGTCTTGCTGTGCCACAATGGTGGAAATGTCTGCAGAGGTGTCAACATCTGCCAACAAACTCCTTCACTTCTGGGTCGGCGGCGGGCACGTCTTCAGCTTCTTTCTTGCTCCATAACTTCTGCACCACTACACTGATGCAGTACATGAGGCATGGGACTCGAGTAAGATAGGATTTCCGCACTGTATTTGAAATGTTCTTGGTGTTGTCCGTGACTATGAAGCCAACTTCCAAATTGAATGGTTCCAGCCAGTCTTTAAGAATGTATAAACATTCTTTCAAAATGTTCTGCATGGTGTGACTTTCATGAAAGGAGGACAGGCAAAGAAGGTCCTGCCTCCATTACAGGCTGCTCTTCTCTTTGTACAACCAGTGAGAGGTCACGGTGAGATTGTCACAATGGTACCACTGGTCCACAAGTCCATGGTAATATGAACTTCCCCTCCTCCACTTGCCTCAAAGCTCCCTTCACTCCCTTGACTGTTTTCACATACAGTTTTGGCTACGGGTGAAATGAGGTTAAGAAAAAATCTCGCAAGAAATTTGTGGCCAATTATCATCACAATCACATCCTGCAGCACTGAGACAGAGGACATAAGAGAATCTCTATTGGCTCTTTCCTAAACAGATGCTTCTGACTTCCCAGTAACAAGTGGGGGAGTTATGTTGGGATGGTCCCAGCACAGAATGAGGATATTTGGTTGACATTTATGTTGGCCAATTCGCATCACAAACCGATCTTATACCACAGTGACATAAGAGAATCCCAGGCATAGGCCCCTTCTCTACACATGTTGTACAGGCATATAAATTTGGGACCCTTTATAAAATCTTTATGATATTTGGCAGAGATGATCATGAAAGTGTAATATATATCCCTACCAAATTTCATGTACACTGGTTGGACTACAAAGATGTTATAGTCAGACATACATTTATATGTTAATTGCTTATACCACTAAGACCCTTTTTCAAATCCTTCTGAAATTTGGAAAATATAGTAAATATGGGAAGGGGTATAAACTGGACAAGTTTCACCTACATTAGTATGAGTCAAAGAAGTTACAGCTAAGCATGTATATGTAGAATATTGCAAAATACATAAATTCAACTGTTTCTAAAATCTGATTCCTTTATCCAATCCTTTTGAAATTTGGTACACATAATGCTTTCTATTGGAGGTATAGGCACCCCGTTCTTCAGCCACATATCATAAAAAACAAAAAATCTACAGCCGATAATATGTTTTCAATTGAAACCAATGGAAATTCAATTCCAAACTCACCAAACGCATTCGAACTGAGTGTTCGAATTTGAGTTCTGTTTGCACGTTCAGTTCAGTTGATTGAACTATGCAAGGTCATTCTGAACTCTGAACTTCTGAACCACGTTCACCCATCCCTCGTGCCTCCTGCCAGCATCCTCCGGTGCCACGCAGGGCACTGGAAGGCCTGCAGGACATGAGGCTGCGGCTGTATCTGCTGCATGCTGGAGCAGGAGATTTGAATGTTCCTCCAGGGCCACCAATGTCCCCTATTGTTGAGGTGATCCCCAGCAGTCCAGGGCTTGTAGATCCCATGCTGGCTGCTAGTGGCAGGGCCTGATCCCCGGGCAATAGCAGCAGGGAGAAGAGTAGCAGCAGCAGCAGCAGTATCAGCTCTAGGGGGCACAGGGAGGAGATTGGCAGTAGCATGGTGGGCAGGCTTGTGGATCCCATGCTGGCTGCTAGAGGCAGGACCTGATCCCCAGGCAATAGCAGCAGGGAGAGGAGTAGTAGCAGCAGCAGCAGTAGCAGCTCTAGGGGGCAGAGGGAGGAGAGTGGCAGTAGCATGGTGGGCATTCAAACCTCAGGGTCCCAGTACTGCCCTTCATGGGACATCACAGTGATTGATGACAGTGAGGCAGGAGAAGAATACACTAGTCCTGCAGAGGACATGTCTGGAGCTGAGGCGAGGGCTGTCCCTCCTCCCAGAGCTGTGTTGCCACCAGGTTCTGGCCCTCCCAGTAGCGCTGGCAGCAGCAGTGCATCACCCGGGGCAGGCCAGAAGTCAGGAGGGGAAAAAAAATCCTCTGGGCACATTGCAAGCTGGTGTGGGCATATGATCCCAGGGTGGTGCAGTGCACTGTGTGCAATAAGGTAGTGAAGCGTGGGCAGGTGCTCACCAACCTTGGGACAAGTGCCATGGTGTGGCACCTGAAATCATTCCAGAGCACTCTGCTGCTAAGCGGGAAGGCAGGGGAAGTGGATGCCAGCGGGTTCCCAACTGCAGCGGCCAGTCACCTGCCTCCCTCAGCGGGCAAGCGTCCTGTACCAACTGCTGCTTCTAGCAGCAGGAGCAGTATTCCTGCTAGGGGGGGAAGAACAGCATCAGGAGCCTCAGCAGCAGTGTCAGTCCACCATGGAGAATGTGGGGTGAGAGCAGCTGCCAAGGCCATTAGCAGCTGGATGGCAGCATGGCTTTCAAGAGAAAGCCAGGTGCCTATTGGGTGAAATGATTGTGCTGGATGGGCAGCCCTTCTCCATTGTAGTGGACATGGGCTTCAAGTGGCTGATTGGGTTCCTGTCCCCTCAGTTTAAGCTGCCATCCTGCACCACCCTGAGTCAGAATGTGGTGCTAGAGCTGTACAGGACTTTGAAGGAGCGGGTGAGGGAGCAGCTGGCAGGGGCTGGGGCTGCCACCATACACTTCACCACAGACCTGTGGTCTAGTCGAAATGCACAACACGCCTACCTGGTGGTAACGGCGCACTAGTGGCAGGACCCGGAGGCAGCTTTGGGGAGTGACACGAGGGGTCCCGAAGCAGGGTAAAGGTGGACCCTGCTGCAGGTACAAGTAATGGACTACCCCCACACCACTAGGAACATCGAGGCAGCCCTGACCAGCATGGTGAGGGAGTGGGTCATGCCAGGCATGACTTTCACCAAGGGATGTGTGGTGACGGACAACGTGGCCAATATACTGAGGGCAGTCTGTGATGGGGGCTTCACCAGCATCTCTTGCACCACACACACCCTTCACCTGGTGGTCGGGATTGGGGCAGGCATCCTTAGCTCCCTGATCAAGTGGGGGAGGAAGCTGGCGGTGTTCTTTAACCAAAGCATGAAGGGCAGCAAGCTCCTCTGGGAGAAGCAGGCCGAGCAAGGCTCCCTAGTGCATCAGCTCATCCAGGATGTCTCCACACGGTCGAATTCCACCTTGTGATGCTCGAGCAGCTTTTTGAGCAGAAAGCTGCCCTGCATCAGGTTCAACTGGTGATGGACAGAGGAGCACCTCAGGGGTACGATGGGGTGGAATGGGAGATACTGTCTCACAAGGTCTTTGTGTTGAGATCATTCCTGGATGTGACGGAGACTGTGAGCAGCTCCACCGCCACCCTCAGCCAGGTGACCCCTCTGGTCCAGAGTCTCCAGAAGAGAGTGGACGAGGTTCACGGGGGGCAGGATTGTGGCCCTCAGGGCAGGAAGCTGGCTGATGAGGTGCTTGACTTGGCATGGAAGCTGAAGGCAGGGCTGGAGGTGAGTTTTGTCCTGACAACAATGCTGGATCCCAGGGTCAAGGGCAGTTTGGCACACCAGACAGCACTCTATGGCCACTGGAAGGATGGGCTGGTGGATAGGGTGGCAGAGTGGGCTATGCATCAGGATGACCATTGGAATTGTGGGAGTGGGAGCAGCCACCCCTTTCAGTCATCTGGGTCTATCCCTGCCCCCAGCACTAGTGGTAGCAGCACCATCAACAGCAGTAGCACCCCTATTGGCAGCAGCAGCAGAAGCAGTTTGGTCTATGAACAGGCCACTCTGGGGAGCATGGGGTCCTCCACAATAGGACAAGCAGCTTGGCTGAGGGCAGTGGTGGAGGTGGTGCCCCAGAAAAGCTACCAGAGGGAGTACGATGGCGCCTTAGCAGCTGTGGAAACCAACGTGGAGCAGGAGTCATGCATTGATCCCAGCATCGATCCCTTGGCCTACTGGGGTGGCAAGGCCAACATGTGGCCGTCCCTGTCAAAAGTGGCCAAGGGTATCCTGTCTGGCCCACCAACCAGTGTCCCCAGTGAGTGGGTGTTCTCCATGGCAGTGGACATTTGCTCCCCACACTGCCTGAGACTGGGGGCCAAGTTGGTGGAGCAGTTGTTGTTCACCAAGGTGAACCTTCCTCTGCTGGGATTCCCCGAGCTGCCCCTGGACAAGGATTGATGGTGCAGTGTCACACGCCATGCCAGGGGAAGTCTTGGGATGGGGCTCCTCCTCCTCAATCTGGGCTAGGGCTACTGCTGCTGTGCTGCTGAGGTACTGTCTTTCCCAATGCCTGGTGCCCCCCCCCTTCTCTCTCATACTAGATGGCCTCAGCTGGCTTATCTGACTGACGACATGACGCACGGTGGCATTTTGGGAAACAAACTGTAAGCCTGCCAGACAGCCTCTAGCTAGACAGTCTCAGCCTGCCAATCTGTCTCTCTCTCTCTCTCTCTCTCTCTGTGTGCACAGTCTTTGCCAGCTTATATGAGTGCCCTGCCAAGGTCCCAGCCTGCTTTCTCTACTGCCTCTCATGCCACACTGCCTGTCTTCTTGCCCAGGTTGCTGCCAAGCTCAAATCTTGCCTCAGCCCACCTTCCTGCCCCTCATGCCATGCTGCCTGTCCACCCGCCCAGGTTTCTGCAAAGCTCAAATCCTGCCTCAGCCCACCTTAAGGCCTCTCATGCCAGGATACCTGTCTGCTCACCCAGGTTGCCTAGCTCAAAGCCAGCCTCAGCCTGCCTTCCTGCCTCTCATGTCACACTGCCTGTCTGCCCGCCAAGTTTGCCACCAAGCTCTAAGCCTGCCCTAGCCCGCCTGCCCACCTCTCATGCCATGCTGCCTGTCTGCCCGCCCAGGTTGCTGCTGAGAGAGAGAGAGAGAGAGTCTCCCCACTGCTAGAAGGAGAGACAGACACGATCCCACCCATGCTGTCACCTGCACTATATGGCCGGAGAGAGAGAGAGGCTAGAATGAGAGATATGGGGGTGGAGGGGGAGAGGTGTAGCCAGCTCAAGCTGCCACCTTCCAGAACCAGGAAGAGCTCTCATCTGTGCTCATGCCCGATGGTCACATTCAGCAGCAAACCTCATGTGCCCGTGAGACCCTTGAGATCATCTGTGGGAGTCTTTTTGGAGGTTCCCTGGGTGAGGTGGGTGGCCACCGATGTTAGATATTTTTCGGTGGCCACCCCTGTGCTGTGGAAATAACTCCCGAAGGAGGCTTGGCTAGCTCCCACTCTCCTGTCATTTTGGCATTTATGTAAGACCTGGCTGTTCCTCCAGGCTTTTGGCGAGGTGAAGGGGTGGGTGGGGTCTTTGTTCCCCTGTATTGTATATTTGTAATGGTTTTAAATTGTTTTATTGTTTTTATACTGTTGTTCTCTGCCCGGGGCTGCCCTGTGGGCAGGTGGGGTGGGATATAAATGTTATATAAATAAATAAATAAATGAATAAACAAACTTACCAGAATGAGATGGAATATAACACAACGTATTATATATGCCTGCCTATGTTGTGTGCATTCCTATACCTGTTACCACCTATCGCACAATTGAATGAAGTGTGCCCAATGAAGCACTAATTCTTGGGATATCATTCAACTCCCATAGGCTGCCATTCCACTGTACCTGAATCAGTCATGTCCGCCCGTCCCAGGAACCATCAATGAGATTCTCGGACCATCATTCCAGTCACTGGGAGATGTCATTCCATTCCACTGCATCCAGAAGCCCGGTGCCCGCACGCCAGCCTCACCCCCCCCCAGCCTACTCCTCCACACCCACCTGCAGATGACTATGGAAGCTGCAGAAAAAAAGCCCCTCTGACCACCAGTACCCACCGCCTGCTGCCCGCTGCCAAAGAGCCTGTCTCTCTTTCTCTCTGGCACACCTACACAGACACAAGCCCTGCCCCTCCTGGGGGGCTGTCTGCAAGTTGAGACCCTGTTGCTGGCACATCTTTGGGAAAATACACTAATGCTACATCTGCTGCTGCTGTCAGGTAGGGATCAGACAAGCTGTATATACAATGAGACACTGGGTGAAAACAGACATGACGCTAACCACCCTTTAACCACCCTTGGTGGTCATTTATGCATGTTTCAGGGCTGCATAGGGCACCAATACAGCCCTGCAACATGTATAAATAACCACCAAGGGTGGTTAAAGGGTGGTTAGCATCATGTCTGTTTTCACCCTATGTCACCTGCCAGAAGCAGCACAAAGGGATAAAAGATTGGAAAGTTCAAACAAAGCGGGTAACAACAACAAATAAAACTTTTATTAAAACTTTTCAAACAATAACAACACATTTATAAAACCAAAAGCAAACATTTATATATATATAAAAAGAAAGGAAACTTAACTTATTGGTTTTTGGGTCTGCCCCCAGAACATGGGGCAAAGGCAAAAGGGGCAGACAGGATCTAGGGATGGACATCCCACCCTCCTCCATTTGGTATCCATGCTCGAGGGCAAATTGCACGGCCCCTGCCATGGATGCCTGCCATTTGCAGACCGACTGGCGGTGAAGTTCCACATCGTCGATCTCAGTCTGGAGATACTGGGAATAGGCCTCCACCCTGCATTCCTGTACCTCCAGAGCCTGAAACCGCTCCCATCCATATATTTTTTTTTCTGATTCAGAAAGTTCTGGGTTAGTCTCTCTAGTTCGGCCCGAAAAGCCCTTGCCGCTTCATAATCCTCCCAGGGGGCTAGAGAGTCCTCAGCGGAGCTGGAGAAGGGGGAAGGGCTTTGATGGCATTGCTTCTGGTGTGCTTCCCCCCTTCTTCTAGCAATGATGCTCCACGACCACGCCAGAGTCCTGCCGCCTCACTGTCTTCCCATGGACTTTCTCTATGTGGGCGATTAGACCTGATGTGGTCCCCTGGCTGTCCCTTTTAAATCTTTTGCTGCATATCTAAAGAACATAAAAAGATAGGAACATAAGAAGTGTCATACTGTGTCAGACAAATGGTCAGTCAAGCCCTGCCTGCATTCTGTCTCCACAAGTCAGTGGGTGGCCAATCTCTCTCTTCAGGGGACTTCCTAACAGGTCATAGGGCAATCCATTGCATGGTTTTGGGATGCTAGGGATGCTATTTAGTTTATTGGTACTGGCTTTCACCATGGCCTAAAAAATAACATATAAACTATTTAAAATATAATACAATATACAATATAATAAAATGCAATAACAGCCAAATAATATCTGATAAACAGAAACAGAGGAGGAGTCAACATCCCCAGACAATAAGTATTAGTAGTTCCAGAAAGTGACATATAACTCACAAGACATACTCGATCATTCATTGTGTGAACAATTTAACATCAATCATTTATTTATTTATTTATTTTCAATATTTAAACATGTTCCATTATGATTGCTAGTGATTCAGTTATCCAATAATACAGATCAAAACCGCCAATAGATTTATATTAACTAGATTCAGTCATTTTACCATTGCTGATCCTCTCATTTATAAATTAATATGAGGATCAGCCAAATTCTTTACAGGTAAAAATCAAATCAAAAGGGGATATCTTCCCATTCTAAAAATAGGCCTATTCAAAAGTAGCATTATACTAAAAGTTCCAACCATGATATTATGAGGGGGTTGTTCATTTCATATATTCTATTCCTATACCCCTACAAGTTTATCATTACCAGTTATTAAATTTTACTCCAATATATCCCGAGCTTAGATTTAATCATGGCCTCCTTTTTGATTGCCAACCAGATACATGTCGCTTTTTCAACAAGCTCGGTAAGGAGGAGTTTGTAGCAATTTTCAGACTCAAACTCCATACCTTTTTTTAAAAGCGGGGATAACCAAGTTATCCTCAAAACTCAAAAGTAGGAACATCTCAATAAAAAATGCTCAGTGGTCTCGACTTCGCCCAGAATGCATGTACAGTGGCGAAGATCGTATGCGAGCCGAGCATAATGACCCTCTGTTACCGCAGGCTGAATAAGCTGGAATCGTAATAGCATGTAAAATCTGTGAAGATTTTTGTTTATAATCCTATCTCAGTAGGACTCATAAGATATTGACATTTTTATCTGACCCAAACAAGGTGAAAACTTCCATTGTGAAACTTCTGCCAAGTCTTTTTGTATCCCTATATCTTTAACTCTAATACAGATTTCACTTTTAATAGCCCCCAGGGATTTGCCCATAAAGTGTGCAAAAGAAAATCCCATGTTATTTAGGAGTGATACAAGATAATGCAGCCAAGGATACACTCTTGTCCCCTGGTGGTTTAACTGCTCCCTCAGACAATGTATGGGTAGGGAAGACTCTGGTTGGGACAAAGGTCTGAGCCAGAATCTAACCAGAATCATTTTGGAGAGACTCTCTATAGAGGACAAACCGGTCTCCGCTCTTAATATTGCTCCGGGCACATTTTTACCTACTCTTAATAGCCGTCGGAGAAAAAAATTCTGAGTTCTTTCAAGTATGGTCACATTAGGAAAAGGTATGATATCTAATCCAAAAGTTGCAGATGGAGGACCCTTTGCAAGATATGTTGGCAAAAAGGTAGAAACAGATACTACTTTAGAAATATATGCAGCCCTTATGATGGCTCAGATAGCATTTATAGCCTTATTTGCTCTGTTTTGTATATGTTTTGTATATGTTTTGTATATACGTGGAGACGTACCCCTGTTAGTAAACGTCATGCCTAAGTACGTAAAAGATTTCACCACCGAGAAGAATTCTCCATTGATCTTCCACAAGGGGTGATTTAAGATGTGATGGGGGCCCTATTGGCCCCATCATGGAAGCACCCTATTGATTCCCCGGCGGAATCTGACAGATCCATCAAGACGAGCCGGAAAATTATGCCTGGGAATCGGGGAGGGGGTGGGGCTGCACAGCGGCTGCACAGCCCCGCCCCCCCACGTTCCTGAGAACGCCCACCCTCCGTGGTTGAGCGTGGTAATGTCATGTCTGTTGGGGCAAAAAGTGATTCCCACCGGGTGTTCACCCCCGGTGGGAATCACTTTGACCATGCTTTTGGAGATGGTGCCCGGACCATCCTCGAAAGCGTGGTTATTTTGCTCACCGTCGGTAGTTCACCATGGTGAACATCTGGCGGTGTGCAAACACACGTTATGGGACCATCCACCACCATGGGGGATTCACTGTGGTTGAGTGTGGTACTGTAATGTCTGAAAATACCCTTAGTTGCTGCAAAGCGCCGAACGACAATCATAATTTTGGATTTTGGGGCATTAATTTCCAACCCATTATCCTTACAGTAAGATCCCAATTTTGTGATTAAACATCTCAGCCCTGTTTCTGTCTGAGATAAAAGAACCAGATCATCCACATATTGAAGTAGGTAGCATGGGTAACTGCCTATTTTAGGGGCATGAATATTGTCAGCCTTCAGATAGTCTACAAGATCAGAAAGGTATAAGCTAAACAATAATGGGGCTAATACGCAGCCCTACCATACACCTCTTTTAATTGGGATAGAGTCACTCCAACCCCTCTGTTCTCCTCCTTTTACCATAGCTTCATTATTAGTGTGAATCTGTAGCAACAGATTTAACTGTTTTCGATTCATATGTAAATGTTTCAATTTTTTCCATAAATTTGCTCTTGGGACCGAATCAAATGCCTTCGTTAAATCTATAAAGGAAATGAATATCTTTCCCTTTTTGATCTTAGAATATTTGAACATAATATGTGCTAATATAAAACAGCAGTCTGTTGTTGACCTTCCTCTTCTAAATCCGAACTGCTGTAGAGGGATAATACCCTTCACCTCTGCCCATTTCTCAAGATGCTCCAAAAGAAATTTAGAGTAAAGTTTGCCTGTTATGGATAGCAAATTCCCTTTTTTTAAAAATTGAGACTATCCTGCTCTGCTGCCATACTCGGGGGATCATACACTCTTCACTAACTTTACAGAATACTACAGATAGAATAGACACCCACCACTTAGGGACTCCTTGAAGTACCTCTGCTGATATAAAGTCTGGGCCTGGGGCTTTGTTGGTTTTAAGGGCCATAATAAACTCCTCAATCTTGGTCTCAGGGAACTCAAATGGTTGAAGTATGGACAAGTTCTGACACAGATCTTCTTGACCAACTCTCATATCTTCAAGGTGACGGTCAGCATACAAAGCTCCAAAGAACTCCTCCCAGGACTTATTAGGGATCACAGAATTAGAATGCAGTTTCTGAATATAATTTAAATTCAGCCAGAACTGCCTGGAATTCCTAAGACGAGGGGCTATAATCACTTTTGCCCACTGTTTTTGATGGTACTGAGTTCTTTTCTTTTTAAACAGTTGATTATAGTGCTTTTTACATTGCACATATTTATCCCACAATTCCTGCAATAGAATTTGTACCCATTTCTTTTTTTTTTTAATGTATTTTTATTATTTTTCATAACTCTCGGTAACACATAACAAACCGACAATAATCGCTATGGACCGAGGCAAAATGCCCTTACAGTGATGGTCTAACCCTACAAAAGTAAGTTACCCCTTTTTTAAACTAAATTTTTGTTAAACATAACAATACATTTTCCTTGTCCAGGTTCAACTGTTTTTGCAATAATTCCCATATGTTAATTTGTACCCATTTCTTTTTGTGCACAATTATTATTATTATTAACATTTATATAGCACCAGCTATGTGCCTGGTGCTGTACAAAACATAGAAATAGATGCGGCCCCTGCCTGTGGCTTATAATCTAAAAGACAAGGAGGGGGAGACAGGGAGAGGGGACAAAGGAAGAGACAGGGGAGAAGACACACAAACATTCAGGTGGATGTGAAGTCTCAGGTACGTGTGCTTGGCTTGGTTACAATCAGGTTGGTTGCAGCAGTCT
>QEPC01007016.1:567778-620642 GCA_003113815.1 Sphenodon punctatus
AAACAAACACACACCCTCTCGCCTCACTCACGCACACGCACACGAATTTCCGGCGCGACGCCGATTTTACGGCTTCCCGCGACATTTCCGGCCGAACGGCCGAACGCGAACGCACGAACCACCCGAACACCGAACGACCGAACACGAACGCACAACCCGATGGCGAACGAACCGAATGGCCGAACACGAACGTATGACCTGCCCGAACAACCGAACACGAACAGCCGAGACACGAACGACCGAACCGAACGGGCGAACACGAACGCGAGGTACGACCGAACGACCGAACACGAACACACGAACCGAACCCGGCCGAACCGAACGGCCGAACGCAAACACACGAACCGATCGCGGCCGAACCGAACGGCCGAACACGAACCGCGATCTGTTCGCCCATGCCTACTGCAGATCCCTGCTCACAGAAGCGATCTAAGGCATTCTTTTGGGAGATCTTCTGCCTCCCTTTGATCTTGCCAGCCATCCTTCTTTAATTCACCGCTTGGACTTTGGTTTTTTTTTTGTTTTTTGGCACAATTAGGAGCTCAGGAAGGGGAGCCTAGGCAGTCCCCAGTTACTCACTTTCACACATGCGCCCCTTATCAAATTGGTAACCTGCTGGAGTGGACAATGTCCAACTTCAAGCACCCATCAAGAGACATTTGGTTCTGTTTCCATTTGAAAAAAAATTGGGTCCAAAATCACTACATTGCTCCCAAAATTGGATTTCAAACGATAATTTCCCAAGGCTGCCTGTGATCCCAAAGAATTGTCACTCTGCTGCATATTGGTATCTATAGACTCCTTTTTACTTGACAGGCTTCCCAGCTCCTCTTCACTCAAGCATCGAGCTGCAGTCAGCGTTTCCAAGTTATTATCTGGTTTATAGGAAACTAAGGTCTGATCTATTTGAGAAGGTTTGTAATCTAACACTATAACCTGGGCAGAATCCCTGAGTTGGCCCAGTCTGTATAGGAAATTATCTTGATCTATAGATGGCAAGTTATAGAACATATCAATCATAGAGGCATTCTCTGCATTAGGTTCTGACATAAAAAATGTTCCCACCTTACTGGCAAATATCTGCTTCTTAATAGTATAATGTATATTCTAATTAAAAGAGAGGTTTCCTGACGTAGGTCCCTCTAACTGTCCAGTATCTACTACCCCCATTAGCTGGGGGGCCTTTTCCTTTCCATTACTACACTGTGGATTTACTAAATGTATATTATCTAATTTAGGCATAATCTGGGGTCCCGTAGAAAAGTCCATGAGTTCAGTTAAATCTTTCCCCAAGAAAGAATCTGAATCGCAGTAAGCCACTTCTTTTTGCTGCATCAGAGGTTCCTTTCTAAGAGGCTCAGATACCCAGTCTGAACCCTTGGCACTTTGCCTCACCTCAACATTCTCTGATCTCTCTCCCTGGGTGTGCTGTAACTTTGAATGTGATGGCTCAACAGGGGGGAGAAAACTCCTACGGCATAGAGGTACTGTACTGGGAGGAGAGGTCAGAGAACTCTGTCCATCTCTTTCACTCTCTCTGGCACCACTACTCAATTGAGATACCCTTATTCTTTAAATATTTCCTGGCCTTAAATAGATCTCTAACCCATGTTTTAGATGTAAAATCTAGGCGGAGCCGATAGTGCCAATTTCTGGTTGATAAGAACTCTATTTTCGCAATATGATTCCTGCTCAGATCCTTATTCAGCAGGAAAGCTAAATTATTCACAATATCGGACTCACACACCCAAGAATGCAGATCACCATTATAATCAGGCCCAATAAAGAGATAGATTGATTCCTTTTCAATTTTAGATTTCCTTTGAAACCCATGATACCTAGAGTGATAAAAGGGAGTGTTATGACTACCTTTACCTTTTCGTATAGAATTCCCTGGCAGAGAGTCGACTTCCTTAAATTTATCTCCAAGTCTATCTAACTTACAATCACTGTTATTCACGCCTTCATCACCTCAAGGCTAGACTACTGCAACGCGCTCTATGTGGGGCTTCCCTTGGTTCTGATTTGGAGGCTTCAGCTGGTGCAGAATGCAGCAGCCCGTCTCCTTATGGGGACGAGGCGACGGGAGCATATCACACCTGTGCTCCGCACTCTGCACTGGCTGCCTATAGCGTACCGAGTCAGATTCAAGGTGTTGGTGTTGGTTTATAAAGCCCTATACGGTCTGGGCCCCTTATACCTTGGGGACCACCTCGTCTTCCACGCCCTGGGGTGGCCCCTGCAGTCTGCCGGGGGTGCCTTCCTGGATGTCTCTTGTGTTAAACAGGGGGCCACGATGGAGAGAGCATTCTCGGTGGCCAGGCCGCAGCTCTCCCTCCCGGAGGAAGCTTGCCTGAACCAGGGTCTGATGGCTTTTCATTGAGCCTGTAAGACCTGGCTGTTCGCCCAGGCCTTCGGAGGGGAGGGTGGGAGGGGAGGGTAGGGAGGGTGAATGTTTGGGGGAGGTAGTTTTAAATTATTTATATTGTTGTTTTATGTATTTTATTATTGTTTTAGTTGTTGTGAGCCACCCCGAGATGCCGTGGGCATTAGGGGGCGGCCAATAAATGTATATAAATAATTTAATTAAATAAATAAATAAGTCTCGTAACTGTTGTCTGACTTTGTTAATAGAATTACCCACATCTGACATGCTTATAAATAAAGCTTGCACTGTTTTTGCAATCAGTATAGTTTGTTGAGAAAGGATCTCAACAATACCCATCTCCTGATTATCTTTAATATTTACATCTATTTTAGTAAAAGGCTGTGTGTCAGAACAAACATCCAATGTTGGAAAACCCACGGCATCTTCTTCTGAGTTAGGTAACCAGCTATGTAGATTCAGTGGGGACAAGCAGCCCTTATTCCCTTCAACATTGTCTTGTTTCATTGTTTTGGCAGGGAGACCCTCTATAGGTGAAAGGGCCGTGCTAGGGATGGCAATGGAGAGACCCTGGCTGGCATGTGCAAATCCTGCCTTCTTTGGGTGCTAGGGATGGCAACGGGAAAGACGCTTGCTGGCACGTGCAAATCCTGCTCTTCTTGGGGTGCTAGGGATGGCAACGGGAGACCCTTGCTAGATGGCTGGCACGTGTTTGGGTGGGTGCTTCCTTCAGCTCGTGTCTGACTGCTGGAAGAACCCCCCACAGTACCCTCTCTTTCCGTGTCAGGCATCCACTGCCACTCACTGATGCCCACTGCTTGTGCCTGACTGCCCACCACCAGCCCACCCACCCAAATTATAATAATAATAATTATTATTATTATTAGCAAGCATTTATATAGCACAAGCAATGTACCTGGTGCTTTACAAAGTAATTGAATAGACATGATCCCTGCCCTAGGGCTTACAATCTGAGAGATGGCTGGGGGGGGGGCAAGGAAGGGGCACAGAGGGAGAGACAAGGAGTGTAACATTCACAAAAATGTGAGGGCCCAGGTGCACGTGCTTGGCTTGGTTACATCGAGAAGATGGCTGGTTGGTCCATGTGGTGAGGATATGAGTACGCAGACCTTAGGTAACAGATTGTACTGGATGGAGGGTATCAGCAGGAGTTAGGTGAGGGGAACGAGGAGTCGAGGAGGGCAGAGTGGAAGAGGATGTCTTACCCACATGCCAGTGAGTTCGCTCTAAAAGATAGTATTCTATTCTTCTTGTCCTCAAAGTAAAAATAAAGTTTACAAACCTGGCAGCACCTCCTGTGCCCTCTTGCTCCTCTGCTGAGGAGTCGACCTCCACCACCAAAGGTCCAGTGGCAGCAACCTCTTCCTCCACTGGCTCTGCCACCTTGGCCTTCTCCCAGGTCCTATTAACCCTCACCCTCTACATTTCCCCCCCCCAAACAAACAGCCAAACAAAACAGTCACCCACCAACTCACCAACCAGCAAAACCAACACAGTCAAACCAACACACAGTCCAACACAGCCATAACACACCAAGCAAAACCAAACAGCCAGCCAGCCAGTCACAACACACACTCTCTCTCCACACAAGCTCCACACGCACTCGAATTTCCAGTTTCCGGTTTCCAATGCAATCACGGGACCACACGATACCTAGACTGAAACTGAAACCGATTTCTGAATGGCCAAACCGAACTGAACGCCATCAAACTGAACGACCAAACCCAAACTCGTTCCTCAGACCGAACAACTGAACCCAAACTCGACTCCTGAACCAAACGACTGAACGGCGATCTGTTTGCACATCCCTATCAGGCATCAGCAGCAGCCCATGCCCATCATCATGCCCCAAACTGCACAGGACTGATTTTGGGAGACAGGCTTCAGAGGCTCCCAGCAGTGGTACTGGGGGTGTGGTTCAGTGTCACCTCCTGCCAGCATCATCCACTGCCATGCAGGATACTGGAATGTCTGCAATCCAGAAGGCTGCAGCTGTCTTTGCTGCAGTTGCAGGAGGTGGTGCAGGTTCATCAGGGTCGGATGTTCATCATGGGCCACCAGTGTCCCCCATTATTGATGTGATCCCCAGCAGTCCAGGGCTGGTGGATCCCACCCCAGCTGCTAGAGGCAGGGCCCAATCCCCAGGCAATGGCAGCAGGGAGAAAATCAGCAGTAGCAGCAGCAGTAGCAGCAGAAGCTTTAGGGGACCCAGGGAGAGTGGCAGACAGCCATTGCCTCATGGTCCCAGTACTCCTCTTCGTGGGACTTATCTCAGATTGGGGACAGCGAGGCAGACACTAGTCCTGTGGAGGAGATTTCTGGTGCTGAGGCAATGGCTGTCCCTCTGAGAGCTGTGTCGCCACCATGTTCTGCCCCTCCCATCAGCGCTGTCAGTGGTGTTTCACCCAGTGAGGGCCAGAAGGCATCAGGGGGCAAATAATCTTCTGTATGGGCGCATTTTAAGTTGGTGCAGGCAGATGATCCCAGGGAGGTGCAGTGCAGTTTGTGCCAGAAGGTGGTGAAGCGTGGGCAGGTGCTCAGCTCACCACCTTGGCACAACTGCCATGGCGAGGCACCTTAAGGCATGCAACTGCACTGTGCTGCTAAGTGGGCAGGCACGGGCAGTGGACGCCAGTGGGTTCCTGACTATAGTGGTCCACCTCCATCAGCTGGCAAACATCCTCGAGCAGCTACCTCCAGCAGCAGGAGCGGAATTGCTGCTAGGGGGGAGCAGCAGAGGCACCAGCAGCACTAGCACCAGCAGCAGCGTCAGTGCACAATGGAATATCTGGGACGGGGGCAGCTGCCAAGTCTATTGGCAGTTGCAGGAAATGGAGGGCGGCATGGCTTTCAACTGAAAGTCATGCGCATGTTTGGGGTATTGATAGCGCTCGATGGGCAGCCCTTCTCGATGGTCTGGGACATGGGGTTTAGGCAGCTGACTGGCTTCCTGGCCCCCAAGTTTAAGCTGTCCTCATGCAACATTCTGAGTCGGCAGGTGGTGCCAGTCTTGTACCGAGTTTTAAAGGAGCGGGTGAGGGAGCAGCTGGCCGGGGCTGGGGGTGCCACTGTCCACTTCACCGCAGACCTGTGGTCAAGTCGAAACGCGCAGCACGCCTACCTGGCAGTGACAGCGCACCGGTGGCAGGATCCGGAGGCAGCGCTTGGGAATGGCAAGAGGGGTCCCGAAGCAGAGTATAGGTGGTCCCCACTTCAAGCAGAAGTAATGGATGCCCCCCACATGTCTCGGAACATCGAGGCAGCCCTGACCACCATGGTGAGGCAGTGGGTCACGCCAGGTGCTCCACCAAGGACATTCTGAACCAAATGTCCAAACCGAACTCTCAAATGACTGAACAGTTTGGTCGTGTTCGGACGAGTTCGGATGAGTTCAGAGGCAGGAAAAACGTCTTTCCAGGGCTGAAAAGAAAGTTTTGATTTCATTTTGGTTTTGGTTTCAATTTTGCTATTTTTGAATGTTCGGTCAAGTTCGGCAAAAGCAAACTCGGCTGAACCGAACCATCGAACCCGAACTCGGGTTTCGAACCGAACGACCGAACATCTGAACCGCGGTCTGTTCGCACATCCCTAATGGACAACATGGACAGCATATTGAGGGCACAAGGCAGTCCGTGAGGGGGGCTTCACCAGCATCCCTTGTGCCACACACACCCGTCACCTGGTAGTCAGGGATGCTCTGGGCTTGGGGGAGAAGGGGATTTAGGCAGGCACCCTTAATTCCTTGATCAAGCAGGGGAGGAAGCTGGCGGGGTTCTTTAACCGGAGCTTGAAGGGCAGCCACCACCTCCGGGTGAAGCAGGCAGAGCAAGGCTCCGCAGTGTACCAGCTGGTACAGGATGTGTCCAGCTGGTGGAATTCGAGCTTCCTGATGCTCGAGCGGCTTCTCGAGCTGAAAGCCGCCTTGCATCAGGTTCAACTGAGGGTCCTTAATGCTAAAGTGGTGGCCCAATTACTTCATGGGGCCTCTATTGGGAAATTATTTGCCCATATAGTTTGGACAAAATGCAAGCATATTTTTTGAGAAAATTACTATGTTTACCAGTTGAGGTAGCTTTGGTGGCATTTAGAATTGATATGGGCCAACTTTCTTGGAATAAGAAAGTATTGAAATCAGCTATGATGCTGTGGTTGCGGGCAGCAATAATCCCCAAACCTGGATTATTTTCTATTCTCTCCACTGATTCATTTTAATCTCCCTGGCTACTAAAGATGAAAGGTTTAGCAGCCAATCTTGGCTTTTTGATTCCATATTTACAAGATAAGGGATTAAGGACAGCTAAGCTGGAGATATTCAATAGGACTGAGTATATTGCCAGACAAGAGGACTTAACTGTCATCAATAACTCACCAATATTGGGGATTTACTCACAGGTTATTCCTGGGCCGTGGCAGAGTGCCAATTTGCCCAGGCCTTTGGGGACGGTGGGGTGAGGGGTTTTATCTCCCCCACCTAACTTATAACATTTATATATTGCTAGCCCTGTTTTAAATACTTTAAATTTTTTGTATTGAGTGTTTTAAATTGTTTTTATTGTATTTTATTGTTGTAAGCCGCCCCGGGCTGCATGGCAGGAGGGGCAGGATATAAATCTATTAAATAAATAAATAAATAAATTATTGGCAAAAGCAATCATCACCAGTATTGGGGAACAAATACCTTCTTGCTCGTTTAAACGTATTTTCGTCAAATGTACTCGAGGGTCGTAGGGAGGGGATTCCTTTGGCAGCCCGACTACGTCCTTTTGATTCCCAACAGGTGGAGACAATTGTGCACATTCTGATAGAATGACCATTATACGGCAGTAATAGGACACAACATTGGGATACATTTCTAGCAAGACTGCAAGGAAGATCTGTGTGTGACTTTACTAGTTACTTATTAGCAGATCAAATTCCGAAGGTTACTATCGCAGTGGCTAGATTTCTTTTTGAAGCTTGTAGGACTCATCAATGTTTTTTAAATGTTTAATTAATTGAAGAGATGTAATGTTCAGAATTAATGTTCAGACAAGATCCGCCTTGACATCGCTTCCCACTCCTCTCTTCCGGCTCCCACCCCTCTCCCTCCTCCCCCTCCTTCTCTCATGTCCTCCTTCTCCCCTGCATCCCTTAAGGAAATCTCCTCTCTGCTCTCCTCCTCCAACCCTTCCACTTGCCCCCTTGATCCCATTCCTTCCCGCCTCCTCACCTCCATTACTCCCACTGTCACCCCTTCCTTCCTGCACATCATCAACCTCTCCCTCTCTACTGGCTCTTTCCCTTCTGCCTTCAAACATGCCACAGTCTCTCCTATTCTCAAAAAGTCCACTCTTGACCCCTCTGACCCTTCTAGCTATCGTCCTGTCTCACTCCTTCCTTTTGCTTCCAAGCTGCTTGAACGTGTTGTCTACTCCCGCTGCCTTGACTTCCTATCCTCCAACTCCTCCCTTGACCCCCTCCAATCTGGCTTCCGCCCCCTTCATTCTACTGAAACTGCTCTCGCTAAGATCACCAACGATCTTCTGGTGGCTAAATCTAAACGTCTCTATTCCATTCTTGTCCTCCTTGATCTCTCTGCTGCCTTCGATACTGTTGACCACTCACTCTTGCTGGATTCCCTTCACTCCCTTGGCTTTTGTGGCTCTGTCCATAACTGGTTCTCCTCCTACCTCTCTGACCGCTCCTTTAATGTGTCTCTCTCCAACTCCGCCTCCTCCTCCTTCCCCCTCTCAGTTGGTGTTCCTCAAGGCTCTGTTCTTGGCCCTCTCCTCTTCTCGATCTATACCTCATCCTTAGGCAAACTCATTGCCTCCCATGGCTTCCAATACCACCTCTATGCTGATGACACTCAACTCTATCTCTCTACTCCCTCTCTCTCTCCCTCTGTTCAAGCTCGTCTCATCAACTGTCTCTCTGACATCTCTACCTGGATGTCTCAACGTCAACTCAAACTCAACATGGCTAAAACTGAACTCCTTATCTTCCCCCCTCATCCTTCCTCTCCTTCCTCACTGTCAATAACTATTGATGGAGTCACCATCCTGCCTGTCCCCCAAGCCCGTAGCCTAGGCTTCATCTTTGACTCACCCCTTTCTTTTAAACCCTACATTGACTCTGTTGCTAAATCCTGTCGCTTCTCCCTCCATAACATTGCTAAGATTCGCCCTTTTCTCTCTGTCTCGTCTGCCAAAACTCTTGTTCATGCTCTGGTCATCTCTCGCCTCGATTACTGTAACCTCCTTCTCACTGGCCTTCCCCGGTCTCACCTTTCTCCCCTCATCTCTGTCCAAAACTCTGCTGCCAGGGTCATCTACCTCGCCAGTCGCTTCGACCATGTGCAGCCCCTCCTCTCTTCGCTTCACTGGCTTCCCCTTCCTGAACGAATCCTGCACAAGCTCCTAGTCTTCACCTATAAAGCTCTTCACAACCTTGCTCCCCCCTACCTCTCTGCACTTATCGCCCTCCATACTCCAGCCCGTGCACTTCGCTCCTCCTCTGTCCCTTCTCTCACCCTTCCACGCCTTCCCTGCTCCCCTAAGCGCCTTCGTCCCTTCTCACTTGCTGCCCCCCATGCCTGGAACTCCCTCCCTGTCCACATCCGCCTTGCCCCCTCCCTTCATACCTTCAAATCTCTCCTTAAAACTCACCTCTTTCGCTCTGCTCTGTCTGACTCTTTATCCTGCTGAGCCACTATTCCTATACCTACGATCGGTTTACCCTTATCCTTGCAACATGGACCTGCCTGCTGTCATTCTCATCGTAACCAAGCCAAGTACGTGCACTTGAGACCTCGCATCTTCATGAATGTTAGACCCCTTTTCTCTCCCTCTGTTCCCCTTCCTAAGTCTCTCCCCCAGCTCCTGTCTCTCAGATTGTAAGCCCTAGGGGCAGGGACTGTGTCTATTTTATTACTTTGTAAAGTGTCAGGTACACTGCTGGCGCTATATAAATGTTTGTTAATAATAATAATAATAATAACCTTCCCTAAGGACTGCAGAAGAATGGCAGGCAAACAGATGTTTGGCTCAGGATGAACTTGGTCTGGTTGATAGAGTGAAAGAGACGTTAGATAAGGAAGTCACAATAACTAGAGCTTCCAATGTGGTAGTGTTGAAACCCCCCAAGGAGTTGCAACAGCTTGTAACTATAGATATAAGTTCAGGGATATATGATAAGGAGGCACAGGAGTGGTCTCCCCCACCAATGACATTTAGAAAGAAAGCAGGGTGCAAAGGAAAGAATAGAAATCACAAAGGAATAGAAAATGATATCCCTCCAGTGTTTTGGTTTGGGGGAATCCAGGGAAAAGAAAAGGGGAAAGGGGAGAAAGGGGAGACACTAGAGATGCAACATGGTCAGATCGTTCAGCAGTGGGAAAAGATAGAGAAGAGGAAAAGGACAAATCAAATGATTTTCTCACCATCTTTGGTGAGGGGAATAGGATGTAGTAGTTTGAGAACACAATCGCCCCTAGTAGGGGGCACCTCTAGGGAGGAGGCAATTTATCCCCATGTCCCTTTGTCCCTGGAATAGTACAAGGGGAGATTCAGGCACAATCACGGTCTCCCCCAATCAAGAATGCTCAAACAGTCATGGATAGCAATAGTGGACAAGCCTCTAGAGAGGGTCCCAGTTAATGACTCCCTCCAGCTACAGCCCCTTTCCAAGTTACTATTTGTTCTTGGAATATAGCAGGATGGGACAGGCACTGTAATGACCCCGATTTTATATCATATATTAAGGGCTTTACAGTCATTCTAGTCCAAGAGACTTGGTCCAAAATCCCTATGGACCTTGAGGGTTATGTGTCACACTTTATTCCGGCAGTACATTGGAAGGGTAAGGGGCATCCCTGTGGATGTCTGGGATGTTTCGTCGCCCAAGATACAACCTTTAGGATAGTTGAACGTATAGTATCCCCCCAATGTTCCTTGGGACTTGTAGCGGTGGGCATGAGGCTGGACTGAAAGTAGATCATCTGGACATAATCTGGGTACCCCGATGGAGCAAGGATTTATCTAAGTCCCTAGAGGCCTATATCTCCCAGCCCAATATTTCATTGCTGTGGGATAGGCTAATTGCCGCTTCTGCTCCAGAGGACACCATGGAACTATACGTACAATTGACTCTAGCGATACGTGGCCATATGCAGGAATCAGGGAAGGGGCGAGCTTCATCAGGTCCTAAGTCCAATCAGGCCTGGTTTGATAAATCAGACCAGGTCTAGACTGAAAACCATGTATCTTATCTACAGACAGAGTGGATGTCCAAATATGCCATCTGAATACATAGCACTAAGGGCAGAATATAGGAAATTGATCAATGCCAAAAAGAGGGGGTTTGGGGACTCACAGTGGAAGGATCTTTTGCAGGCTGCCGAACAAAAGAATGGTAGGAAATTTTGGCACCTGGTCAATGGTGCCACTAAGGGGGTTTTGAAAAACTTAGACAGGCTACCCCCGCCCTCGGTCTGGATGGATTACTTTTAGAAATTATATAATCCAGTGAGTGGGGAACAGGTGCAAGACCTTCTGGACATTAATTTGGCCGAGGCGCCTGTTTGGGAACCAGTGACTGAAGAGGCGGTAGAGACCATAATGGACTCTTTTCGTAATAATCGTGTTCCTGGTTTGGATTTAATTAGAATAGAGTTCCTGAAGATCTATAAATTATGGTGGCTACCTATATTGGCAGCTTTATTTACTGCCATTAATTGGCAGCTTTATTTACTGCCATTAATAACAGTGGGATAGTTCCGGGGAGCTGGGATAAGGCAGTTATAGTCCCCATTCACAAAAAGGGTTCTCATACAGATCCTGCAAACTGTAGGCCTATTAGTTTGCTTTCAGTGGTGGCCAAAATCTATCCCAAATATTTGGTGGGGAAACTCACTAAGTGGATGGCCCAGTCATGGGCCTTGTCCCCTGAACAGGCCAGGTTTCAGCAGGGTCGTTTGACTCATTTGACTCGAACAATGCCTCATTTTGGATCACCTGGCCCACAAATATATGGATCAGAATGGAGGTTTTTTGTGACATTCTTGGACCTCAGGGCAGCGTTTGATTTGGTTGATCGTGCTGCCCTGTGGAACAAGTTGCAAGCCTCGACTATTGACAAATGTTTATTGGCATTAATCCACTCATTACATCGGCATTCTTCCTTGATTGTCAAAGTAGACAGGCAAGGGCATATAACCCCTCCAGTTAGTACCTTAGTAGGGGTCAGGCAGGGGTGTGTACTCGCGCCAGCCCTATTTAATTACTTTATAGACGATGTCATACCTCTTATGGCAGATGCCCAGTTCTTCCCTCCTAATTTAGCAGCGTGACCAGTGGGCTGTTTTTGCTATGTGGACGATGTCGTGCTGCTTTCACAAACTCGCGTAGGACTTCAGAGGCAACCACAGGCATTTGCCACTTTCTGTAATGAGAAGCTCCTCACCATCAACTATGATAAGTCTAAAACTCTGGTTTTCTCCTTCAAATGGAGAGTGTTCCATTGGTCAATTGGGGGTAACATGATCCAACAAGTTCCGGTTTTCCACTATTTAGGTCTTCTGTTCCATAAGCAGGGAGGCTGGCGGGAACATGTTCAAAGAGCACTGAGGGTGGCATGGGGTTCAGCGCTTGCAATCAAAAGGCTGTTTATCTGGCAAGGTAGAACGGCGGTAACTGCTGCCTTGCAGGTTCACACAAGGAAGGTTAAGGCCCAATTATTATATGGGGCAGAGATATGGGCCCCTTTCTGTGCAGATCTGGTGGATAAACTCCAGTCTGATTTTCTGCAACATTTGATGGGTGCACCTATTGGCATCCCCTCTTGCAGATGGAGTTGGACCAAAAACCATGGTCACAGTTGGCCAATGAAGCCTCTTTGAAATTTTGGCTTAAAATTTGCTCCAACCATCAGCCAGTACTGCTGAAGGGCTTAGTGGAGGATAATTTCACCAGCCAATGGACCCAAAAAATTGAGTCGCATCTTTTGAAGATTGTTGTCTCAGCTGAATACCTGCTACACAAGCTCCCAGCCTCCCAGAAAAATGAGGTCCTTTCACGTTTAGAGGACATCGGAAGGCAGGTGGAGCTGGGTAGACTGGCCGTATCCCCCCATATTTGGGATTATAGGGCATGGACCCGGGAGACGGGGCAGATTGCTGATTATTTGGTGGCCCCTATATCTGGAAGGGCGAAGCAACTTATTTCATGGACACGGTTTAATGCATTTCCTTCACGTGTCCTGGAGGGTCGGAAACAGGGTGTCCCATATACTGAGTGTCTGTGTCCATTCGATAATATCGAAGTGGAATCCATAAGTCATATAATCCTTAGATGCCAATCTCTATGATAAACAACGCCAAGAATTATTGAGGTCAACTCTAGAGAAATACCCTGGTAGAGATGACCAGGTACTCTTGGGGTACATACTGGATAGTTCAGATGTCAATGTCATTAGGAGCACTGCAGATTTCCTCAAACAGATTTTTCAAATCAGGAGGGCTTTTGGGGGGTTTGCCCATATGTCCCAGAGCCAATAGAGATCTGTAATGATACAAGGGGATATTCCTTCTCCTGTTGAAAACTATGTAATAAACTTGTGTTTGGTATAAAGTAGACTTATCGAATGTATTGTATAACTGTATCCAACTTGCCTGGCTAATGATTAATCAGATATATAACGATAACACAGATGATGTTGTCAATGTTGTATTATCCAGACTGGAGATAAGGATGGGTTAGTGCTTTGGGTCTATAGGGTAGAGATTTATTTTACTCCTATAATTAGCTGACCAGTTACCCAGTTATGTACAGTCATTTCAAATTTACTCTGAAGTTTCTTCAGTTTTCCGTCATTGTGTGTGTGTGTGTATAATATATATATATATATATATATATGCGCCTCTGGTTGTCTTTTCAGAGACTAGCCTAATGCTGGGCTTTTTATGTTTGTTTATATTGTTATATTTGTTTGTTTGTCTTTGAGCAATGGCCCACGGCCACGCTAATAAATATCTGATGATGATGATGATATTGCTCAGTCAGTCATATTGTTACCTTTTCACATCCTTTGTGTCAATAAAACAATTTAGCTCTAAAATGTACATCTCTGCTGCTACAGAACAGCTATGATTTACGTTATATTTTGTGTGACTAAGATTTTTAAAGGGATAATACATCACAATTTAAAATTAGGAGATACTTGTGAAAACGCATATGAAGAAAGAGACTCTAAAAGCACATCTGATTCAAGAGGTGGTAGGTGGGGGTTTTCTTTTTGGCAATATGTTAACTAGGGCTGTGCATTTGGATTTCGACAAAATAAAAAGAAATGCAAATAAAAAACATTTCAGCTTCCATATTCAAAATATGAATGCTAGGTCTGTGTATTTGGGTTTTGAGTGATCTCAGCATTTCCCCCCAAAATGTAATAGCCGAGATCTCAAACTGAACCCCCCAAACTGAAGCAAGTATCCAGCTTGGAGCTGGGCTGCTCTCTGACTCTCAGCTTAGCCACCTGCTTGGGGAGACTGTAGTGAGCCCTTCCCACCTGCAGAAGCTGCTGCTGTCTCAGTACGGACGTCTCTAGCCCTGCAGCCAGGCTCAGCACAGCAGAGCCCAGACCAGCCAAAGAGAAATGGTGAGTCCTTGACTGCTTCGTTGCTTCACTCCCCAAGCCAATGCCATTGACCCCCTGCCACAAGCCAGTGACTCCCATGAGTCATCCCCATGCCCTATTCCCAGCTAGGAATTCCATTTTCCACAAGATACTTTCATTTAATTTAATTTATTTATTTATTTATGTATTTATTTTTACAATGTATATGCTGCCCCCTCCTGCCTCAGGCATCTCGGGGCAGCTCACAATATATTAAAACATTTAAAACATTAAAACAAACCATATTAATTTCAGTTAAAACAATATAAAACCCCATCCCCCCCCTACCTTAACCCAACCCACCCACCCCTTCTCCCTCGGGAAAGGCCTGGCGGAACTCCCTTCTGAGCCAGAAGTCACCGTCTAAGTCAGAATCATGCCTGTCTCCCTCCCCAAGCAGTGACACCCCCTCCTTTGCCAGCCTACGGGTCAAAACAGACATGACGCTAACTCAACTTTTTTTTTTTTTTGCATTTTGAAGGGTTGTAAGGGCACCAATACAGCCTGCAAGATGCATAAGAAATGTTTAAATGGTGTTAAAGTAGAGTTAGTGCCATGTCTCTTTACACCCTATGTCCCATTCCCACTCGCTAAGCCAGCAACCTATCCTGAGCCTAGTCCCATGCCACATGCACCCCAAGCCAGTGGCCACCCCCCAAACCAGTGACACCCACTCAAGACACCCCCTCTTGCCCTATTTCCTGATTTCCAAGTACGCAACTCCCCCCCTGCCCCTCTCCCAAGCCAGATCCATGCCTCACTCTCTCAAACCAGTAATCCTCCTGGGCCAGACTCACACCCAATTACACCCTCCCCAAGCTAACAACCTTCCCATCAAGCTAGATGTGTTATTTACCCTCACACAAACCATTACTCCCCCTTTTAAAATTGGTAGCAGACTTAGCAATATTTGACTGTATTTCCCTTTCTTTATAGGCCTGTCAAACTGGCCTTTATAGGCCTGTCAAAATGGTGCTTCTGTACCAAAGTAACCCATAGGCAGGGACTCATGTTACTGTGTTTTCCACATTGGCAACCATGGGGAAATTACAGCAAACACAGGCAAAGTTGCAAATACAAATAAATGCAAAGACTAAAAGCACAATACAAATACCAATACACATGCAAATAGTTGACTCATGCACAGTCCTAATATTAACACTTTGTGTGTGATTTTTAAATATATATTTTGTTTTGTTTTTGTGTGTGGTTTGACAATGCTGAAACTGAATGGCCTTGGGTTTCTGTATCTGGACATTAACAATAGTGATTATTTTTAGTTTTAAAAGTTATATTCTAGACTTTTCCATAATGGTAGGTGTAACAGAGTTACACTCCAACCTCTCTATCGAGCACGTTGTTCCCTCAATACAAGACACTGCGTCCCCAGAGTACCTTGCCCTGGTGAGCTCATTAGCCCCTGGCCTGACTTCTAAGCCTTGGCTTGGTTCCAGAGCTCCTATGCTGAAGGTCATGTGCTTTCCCAAGCACATGACCAAGTGCGGGCCACACTTGATGGTCCCTACCACTCCTTGTGGGTCTCCAAGCAGTGTCCGGGCTCTGTGCTGTCACGTGTCAGTTCTTCCAACCTCACATGCTCAGGCCTGGTCATTTTCCAGTCGGGCTGGTTACAATGTAACTTCCCATCCACACTGGTCACTCTCAGCCTCTTGCAGAGCAGCTAATCAATATCATGTTAGTTTCCCAGCTGCTCCAGGATTCTGTTACTCCACACTGCTGCCCTAATCTCTCCAGGAGCTAAGTGGTCTCCCTGATGGCTCTTGGGACCTCCAGACAACCCTGCAGCATCTCTGATCTCCAGGCTGTGTCCCACTTCTATTCTCTGGGTGTTTTTAAATGAGCAAAGCTTGAGGAGGGGTCTGTGGCCACTGAACGGCTGTCGAGCACCCAGGCACATGGAGTCTGTGGGGAGGGATTCTAATGGGCAGCTCCCAGGGTGGCCACTGCAACCATGCAGGCAGCCTCTATGCACTCCTGCCATAGTGGACCGACCTGAAAAAAAACTCACATGGGCAGCCATTCGTTGCCCAGAAACACCCCCACCCCAAACCACACCCAACTGCTCGCCCTGTGGCATGACACAGAGCTGTGGGACACCATGGAAACAGGAAGCCACAGCAGCCAGTAACCCCTTCCTGCCCATGAGCAGGTGCAGTCATGGCAGCTGCTGGCAGTTCTGGCAATAATGGAAGTGCATAATGAGGCAGGAGGAGACGCAAGAAGCTGCTGTCTGAGCTGCTGTCCTCCATGGTGTTGGCTCTTCTGGGGGAGGGGTGTGTCTGCTATGAACCACTATGGTGGTGTACTTGGTGCACTTGTCCTTTAAGAGCTTCCCAGAGAGTTCACAGCAGGGCTGTGTGTGGGGTCAGGGAGGCAGCCAGCCATGAAACTGTCTACTGGTGCGAGTGTATTCCCTGGCTCATATGGGCAAGGGATGTGTGAGCGCCTGTCCCCACACCCTTTTTTGGCTTGCCCCGGACCGCATTCTCTAGATTTTTCAGCATCGCTCCATGAGTGGCCATGAGTGGGCGCTGCGTGGCTCACAGGAACGTGCATCCCCACGCACCACCTTCAAACGAGCAATTAGTTATGTCGTTAAAGGGTGGCCAAGCATGATAGCACTTCATTGAAAAATACCCCCTGTTCTTACTCGGGTTGCCTCCTAAGTGCCATCTGCCACCCCACAATTGAATGCCAGACCCTTGCAGCTCTCCCTAGCCTCCCTGCTCTCATTGGATGGCTGCTCAGGTACTGCCTGTGCCCAACATCTCAGCTCACTCATGGGTGCTCCCAGCTTCCTAGGACCTCAGCTGCCTCACTTCCCATGGCTATACCGAAAGGTCAGCTGACCTCTCACTGACTTGCTGTACAGTTAACGGGCCTGGATCTACGTGACCTACTTTGAACTTAAAGGGGCCACTCACCAAACCCCTTGTGGAGGGTGACCTCCTGCAGCCCTGCCATAGTGGAGCATATTTAGGACGAGGTCTGTGCCAATTCAATACTCACCCTCACAGTCAATTCTCAATCTAAAAAGATTACTGCACAGAATCATCAAGAACCCTGCATGGAAACTGGATTGCAAAGGTTCCAAAAGAATCTTCTCCAATGCTTTCCCCATTCATGTTCCTATGATTACAAAAATTGCACTCACCCAATTATGTAACATGAACCAACTCTATGATTTACAGCACAGAGACTCATCAAAGATAGATCAACAATGCTGAAGGCTTAGCTATGGCAGGAAAGCACAAACCATGGATAAATAGGAAGATGCCAGTGATAATTCAGCTTAATTCCTCTTAAAAATAGTAAGCAGAGCTGGATAAATATAGGCAGGGCATGAATCAGAATAAAGGCAACTAAGCCCTTTTAGACACAAAAGTATTAAACCAGTTATTCCCTCATCTCTTCATCCATTTTTCAACCCTCAATATGTACAATATGGCTAGCACTAAATATTTGTTAAAATTGGACAAATTTGATACAATTGGGGGAAAGACAGTTGTAGGGGTAGTAAGGAGCAAATCTCCATCTGAACCAAATCAAATTGCCTATTGAGGGTACAAGTAGTGTCCTAGGTTGGTAGAGATTCTTTGAGGCCATACTCCAATGAACACTTAATTCAATGTAGCTAGGCTTTACTTCTGTTTTACTCCTCAAGCATTCACCTGAACAGAGTATTAAATGGACACTACTCAAGAGTAGGAAGAGAAGTATGTACTTCTGAAATGTCAGGAGTCCATATTCCCCTTCGGTTTGAAGTAGGGCTGAAACTCGTCTCGCTGGTCTTGCTGGTTCTCAGCGAGAAGTGTGTGTGTGTCCCCATGAGAAACACCAGCTTCTCGCTGAGAACCGGTGAGACTTCGAGGGGCGGGGGGTGTTGCAGTGGGGCCTCCGGAGGTGAGCATGGGCCAGAGCAAAGCAAATCCCCATAGCATCTTCAGGGCCTGCGTGGTCTCCCCGCTGGGCAGGGGAGGGAGACGGCAAGCAGGAAAGGATTGAAGATTTACTTACCTGCCTCCAGAGTCTATGGGGGGGGTCCCCTCCCGACCCCTCCATTACACCGCAACACACCGCTGCGGGGAGGGGGATCCCAACGCTCCTTGATGCACTGCTGGGCTTCCCAGTGCTGGAGTTCAAAAAGAAGAAGAAGAAAAAAGAGAGAGCTGGAGCATGCGCAGAGCAATGCTCCAGCCCTGGGTGTCCTTTTCAAAGATGGCGACGGCAGAGTCAAGCAGCTGTTCTGCACATGCTCAACTCTGCAGGCACCATCTTTGCTTGTCTCCTCCCTCCCCCGCAAGTGCTCAGGGGACTTGCCCCCTGATCACCTCCGGAGCCCCCCACCCATTCCCCCTGCAATAATTCACGAGATTCACAATAGGGGGAAGAAGAGCACCAGAGTTCTCACCACCTTGTTTCAAATCTCGCAAATGATTGTGAGATTTTTTAAAGAGGGCCCTTTTCAGCCCTAGTTTGAAGTAACAGTTTGTGTGACCACTTATAGGCATGAGAGTTGTCACTATTATTCAGTGATCATCAGTACATCTCGCCTAGGGGGGAAAGGTTGATGCAGTGCTACTTCGATACTGTTCGGCTGAACAGTGTAAACTGAAGTGGAGTTGTTGCTTCAATTTTCCTTCATTTGTCAGAACATAGCCCAAGGGCTCTTTGTGAAAGTGTGATGTGATATGAATGCTGCATGTTAAGGAGGGAGTTTATATTCACCAGGTTAATTTGGCAGTGATTGAACAATATTAACTAATTTCACCTCTTCATGGTAAAGGCAATTTTTTCTTCAAGTTTCTTGCCTGGAGGTTTTTGGGGTATTTGATGAACAATAGAGTAGTGTATATGGTTTTTCAGAAAGCGTGTGTTCCAGACTTTCCAGGAAGTGTTGAGCATGCATCAATGGTATGGCATACAATATATGAGAAGAAACAAAGGAGACTTGAATATTGTGCAAATACGAATGGCTCAGTTCCCCAAAAGATAATTCAGCTTGTAATAGATTTCTTCTTTTTGCCCATGATTTCTACCATTGTACTAAGAGTTATTTTATAATTTCATGATGTGGTTTACAACAAGGACAAATTGGCAATTGTTCAAATTAAGCTATGGGATGTGCTGTTTCTCTACTGTTGTTTGTAGTGGCTATGGAAGTTTTAATCCAAGGAGATATATTTCAAATGAAGAATGTAGCAAGAAGTAATCGGAGAAGGGTGTCATCATCACTAAGAACTAGTTGCTATTGCCTCCACCACTACACCCTTTCTGCTGCCATCATCTCTCTCTCTCTCTCTCTCCCTCCCCTGACTCCTTTTCCTCTACTTTCAAGCAGCATATCACTGTCTACCCTATCCTTAAGAAACCCACTCTTGAACCCTCCAAACGCTCAAAAATTCCAAATATTACCTGATCTCACTCCTCCCCTTCGCCTTCATCTAAGCACCTCGAATGAGCTGTCTATACCTGCTGTCTTGACTTCCTCTCAGGGCTTGAATTATAAGGAAAAAGCTAGGGGGCCTGTCAATGAAAACATGCCCCCCTTTAGCCTTCTAAAGCCAGCAGCTAAGGGGGCTGCCAAAAATGATATGGGGGGAGGGACTCCCCTCAGCTTCCTGTAATTTGGGCAGTGCTTCCTCTCTTCTAGTTCCTCCCTTGACCCCTTCAATCTGGTTTCCAGTATGGGTTTGCAGAAGGCATACCATTCAAATTCATTTTAGTTTAAATTTTTTGTTTACAAAAACCCCTTTGTTTTTTTAGGGGTGGTGGTGGAGTCATAAATGGCCATACCATTTGCTTTTTTTATTAATTAAGTAATAATAATAATAATTTAAAAATCTCTGCACTTGCAGAAAATGGCCACTGAGGCTGTTCTGTGCATGTGTGGGCCTTTTACAAAGTGGCATCAATGCTGCTGGCACCATTTTGGGAAAAGACATGCATGCGCAGAATGGTCTGATAGATATTTCCGCATGTGCAGTGATTTTTTAAATTTAAAAAATAAATACAAAATCATTGCACATGTGCAAAACCTGGTTTTCACCTGGGTTATGACACAGAGGGCAATTTCAGACATTACGGGATCGCTGCTCACCATAATTAATCAAAGTGGATCCTCGGTTGTGGCAGCGATCGTGGTAACGTCTGGTTGAGCCCCACCAGATGTTCACCTCGGTGAATTCCTGGTGGGGTTCAAAGCTAACCACGGTTCTGGAGGTGAGGCTGGCCTCACCTCCAGAACCATGGTTGGGTCGGCCACGATCTGGGATGGGTCTAGCAATGGCCATGATGAACGTCTGCTTGCTAGCCCTGTCCCAGAACCAGGTCCAAACCACGCGATGGACCTGATTTGACTGATTTGCCGCTGTGCCCGCCCGTCTCCTCAAGGGTGGGTGGCCAGGGATTCACAGGGGGGCGGGGCTGAGTGAGCAACCGAACATTGTGCCCCACAGTCCTGCTCCCTTCGAGATTCCTCTCTGAGATCAGGCCGGCACATCTGATGGATGGTCAGTCTGATCACGGACTGGGATCAGAGACGGATCCCGGTCCAGGGTTCAGCATGGCGGGCCAAACGGCCCATCACGTCTTAAATTATCCAGCGACAGCACTTGTGGCCTTGACTGATGACCTGTTTGTCAGATTGGACAAGGGTTATATGGCCCTGTTAGTCGTATTAGATCTATCGGCGGCTTTTGACACTGTTAACCATGAGTTGCTGGTGACACATCTGCGGGACCTGGCGGGGGATGGAACTGTTTTATATTGGTTCCAGTCCTACCTCGTAGATAGATCCTAGCGGGTGGTGCAAGGGGACTCTACTTTGTCCTCTGGTGACCTCCTGTGTGGAGTCCAGCAGGGTTCCATTCTGTCCACTCTCTTGGTTAATGTGTATATGAAGCCACTTGGGGAGGTAATGCACAGCTGGGGAGCGGAGGGGCAGCGCTTCCATCAATATGCAGACAACACCCAGCTGTAGCTGTCATTTTCATCTGACTCCAGGCCCTGCTGTCTCCTTGCTGTCTCGGTGCCTGGCTGCAGTGGGCAATTAGCTCAATCCCAATAAGACATTTTTTTAAAAAAATTAAAAAATAAATATTTTTATTTTATTTAGCAGAACTCCAACGTCTCAATGTGTAGATGAGACAATGGTGCAAGGAGGAAGGCTTTAAATTTATTAGGAACTGGGCAGTCTTCTGTGGCGGGGGTAGCCTATACAGACAGGATAGGCTCCACCTTAACCAGAATGGAACCCGGCTGCTGCCAGTAAAAATTAAAAATTTGATAGAGCAGTTTTAAAACTAGAACCTGGGGGAAAGCCGATGGGCAGTGTGGAGTGCACAGTTCGGACTGTGGCATCTACGCAGGATTATATTAATTTAGCAGATTTAGAGTTGCATAAGACTGAGGAAGGGGTAAAAATTAAGGAACTTCAGGTGGAATTCACTGGAGAACAGATAAATAACAATTCCATGGTTCCTAATACAGTCCCCTATAATGTGCATAGTAAGAAGAATAAAAAGAATACACATATATGTCTATATGCAAATGATAGAAGCCTAAAAAGTAAGATGGGAGAATTAGAGTGTATGGTGCTAAATGAAGATCTAGACATTATAGGTATCAGAGACATGGTGGAATGAGGCTAACCAATGGGGCACTGTAATACCAGGGTACAAAATATATCAGAATGATAGGGTATTTTCAGACATTTCGAGATCACGCTCAACCCACAGTCAATCCCGCGGTGGGGCCAAAGCGCCCTGAACTTCTGTTTCGCAGGCACCAGATGTTCACCGCGGTCAATACCCACATGGGGCCAAAATCAACCACGCTTCCTGAGCTCCCCCCTCAGACCATCTCCAAAAGCGTGATCAAAGAGATTCCCAACGGGAACAAACAAAAAGTAATGTCTGGCCGGCAACCACTGGCCAGAATCAAGGGAAATTATTCCCAGCTGGGGACAAAGCACGCAGTGTCACTACCAGGCAACCAGCAACAACACAGGCCGGGGAAGGAGATTTAAAGGGCACACCACAGCCACCGGGACGAGCCGCTCTGGCGCCTTCTGGGTGCTTTGACCACAGCCCGGCCCGGGATCGGTGTAACATCTATTGCGCTGACCCAGGCCGTGATCTGGTGGTCCAATTCCCTGCCGTGGTCTTGGTCCCATCACATCTGTTCGGGGCATTTTTTGACCACGGGGGGTGATTGTTCAGTTCTCCCCTGCCAGGAATCCACTGTGGTGAATCGGGACCGCGTAACGTCTGAAATCACCCATAGAGTAGATAGAATTGGTGGTGGGGTGGGTCTATATGTAAACGACAATATTGAGTCAAGTACAATTAAAATTTTAAAGAATGCAAATTGTTCCCTAGAATCTTTATGCATAGAAATTCTAGGTATAAAGGTGAAAGAAACATCACATTAGGGCTACACTATCGTCCCCCTGATCAGGATGAAGAGAGTGATAAAGCAATGCTAAAAAAAAAAAAGAGACAGGCTAATAAAGTCGGCAACATAATAATAATAATAATAATAATAATAATAAGTGACTTCAATTACCCTAATATTGATTGGGTGAATGTTTCCCCGGGACTGGACATGGAGGTCAAATTTCTTCATGCCGTAATTTACTGCTTCCTAGAACAGCTGGTTCTGGAACCAGTGAGAGTAGGAGCAGCTATTCTAGATCTAGTCCAGAGTGGCACGCAGGCCCTGGTGCAAGGAGTAACTGTGGCGGAGCCACTAGGCAATGGAGATCACATGATCACATTTGACATAATTTCTGGAGTGAGAAAGACAAAAAAAAGTACTGCAGTAGCATCTAACTTTAAAAAGGGAGACTATGACAAAATGAGGAAACTAGTTAAAAAGAAACTAAAAAGCACAGTTGCAAGGGCTACCAGTTTGCAAAAGGGGTGGAGGCTGGGAGGTGAAGGAAGCTATTAGAGCCAAAAAGGAATCCTTTAAGAAATGGAAGGCTAGTCTCAATGAAAATAATACAAAAGAGCATAAACACTGGCAACGTAAATGTAAAGTGTTAATAAGTCAGGCCAAGAGAGATTTTGAAGGTAGGATTGCTAAAGAGGCGAAAACAAGCAATAAAACCTTTTTCAAATACACCAGAAACAAGAAGCCTGCGAGGCAGTCAGCTGGGCCATTAGATGACAAGTGAGTAAAAGGGGCGCTCAGGGAGGATAAAGACATTGCAGAGAAGCTGAATGAGTTATTTGCATCAGTCTTCACTGTAGAGGATTTTGGAGAGGTCTCCACGCCAGATCCTTGCTTTGTGGTCGAGGAATTGGAAGAGCTGTTACAAATCAATGTGATGTTGGAGGATGCTCTAGGGAAAACTGACAAACTGAATTCTAACAAGTCACCAGGGCCAGACGGCATTCACCCCAGAGTTCTGAAGGAACTCAAATATGAAATTGCAGACTCTGTGCATCTCTACTCCTCCCTTTGCCTTCGTGTCGCTGTCATCTACCGCCCCCACTGGCCCTCTTTTCTCTTTTCTCCCGGGCTTTGAATCCTGGCTTACCTTCTTCCTCTCTGATGATACCCCCACTCTCATTCTTGATGACTTCAACACCCATGTTGACGCACCTTCCCAGCCCTCTATCTCCCGCTTTCTCTCCCTAACCTCCTCCTTTGATCTCTGCCTCTGGACTGATTCCCAAACCCACACTGACGGCCACTCTTTCGACTTCATCTTCTCCAGAAACTGTCCTGTTGCTGACCTCGCCTTTGACCGTTGTCCCATGTCCGACCATCACCTTGCTTCCTTCAACCTTTCCCACCAACCCGCATATTCTTCCCCAGCTTCACATCCCTTCCGTGATCTGCAGACTATTAACCCTTTAGATTTTGCTTCCTCCCTCTCCCCCCTCCTCCCTCCTGTCTTCTCTTCCTCTTCCCCTGACACTGCCATCTCTTGTCTTAATGCCTCTCTCATCATAACCCTCAACTCCATTGCCCCCCTCTCCTCCCGCCCCGTTCGACCCCAAACCCCCATCCTTGGCTCACCCCTACTATCCGCTACCTCCGCTCCTGCACCTGGGCTGCTCAACGCCTCTGGTGCAAATCCTGCTCCCACCCTGACTTCCTCCACTATAGAATAGAATTTATTACGGCATTAAGCTTCTGCCATAGCCTTAAATAAACAATAACAAATACAACCTTATCAAAACAAACATAAATACAAATACAAACACAAATACAGATACAAACTCAAATAACAAGCTTAAAATTCAATAAACTAATAGACTACTGAACACAATATTCCTTAACGAACAAAAATAAGGGAATAACAGGTCCAAATATTAAATCGCATGTCAAGATAATAATAATCTCGGCAGTCAACAACAGCAAATTAACACCCCAGAGAGAGACAGTGGTCCAAAAACAGTTTTACTCAACCCATTTCACTCTCTTTCATGGCCAATAACATAAATAATGCCATCACCTTCATGTTCTCATCATCAGAAGGGGAGAGCAAAGCTATTATCCCCTCCAAATCTGGCGTATGTGCAAAGGGCCCCCATATTGGTTCTAGTCAGACGGCCCTAAGAGTCTGGTACAGAGGGCATCTAAATAGAAAATGGGGCAAATCTTCTACTTCCTGGGCATTACAGGGGCAAGTTCTAAATTCACGTGGTACCTTCTCATATCTCCCCTCAAGAGTAGCAGAGGGAAATAACTGAAAACGAAGGCAAGTGAACACCATACACACTTCTTCCACTATAAATTCTCCCTCTCCTCCCTCTCTTCTTCTATCTCCTTGGCGAGGAAACACTACTATACCTTCCGGGTCGAATCCTACTCTCGTGACCCTCGCCGCCTCTTCTCCACCTTTGACTCCCTTCTCAAGCCCCTTAGCCCCCCTCCACCCTCTTCCCTTTCTGCTCAGGTGTCATGTCATTCTTCACCTCAAAGATTGACAAGATCCACCAGGACATTGCTTCCCACCCATCTCCTCTCCCCACTCCCTCACCACCCCTCCCCCTTCTCCTCCTTCCCTCCTGCCTCCCTTGAGGAAATCTCCTCTTTTCTCTTTTCCTTCAACCTCTCCACCTGCCCTCTCGACCCAATCCCCTCCTGCCTCGTGACCTCCATTATTCCCACTGTTGCCCCCCCCCCCTTTACATGTCATTAATCTCTCCCTCTCCACTGGCTCCTTCCTCTCTGCCTTCAAGCATGCTACTGTATCTCCCATCCTCAAAAAGTTCACCCTTGACCCCTTTGACCTAGTTACCGGCCAGTCTTCCTCCTACCCTTCATCTCTAAGCTTCTAGAATGTGTTGTCTACTCCCGCTGCCTGGATCTCCTCTCTGCCAACTCCTTCCTGGACCCTCTCCAATCTGGCTTCCGCCCCCTTCACTCCACTGAAACTGCCCTTGCCAAGATCACCAATGATCTACTTGTCACTAAATATAAGCGCCTTTACTCCATTTTTGTCCTCCTTGACCTCTATGCTGCCTTTGACACCGTCAACCACTCACTCCTACTGGACTCTCTTCGGTCCCTAAGCTTCGGCAGGTTTGTCCTTGATTGGTTCTCCTCCTACCTCTCTGACCATTCCTTTAATGTGTCTCTTCCCAATTCAAACTCCTCCTCCAGGTTGGAGTTCCCCACGGCTCTGTCATGGGCCCTCCCCTCTTCTCTATCTATGTATCTACCCTTCCTCTCCCTCTTCCCTGTCCATCGTTATCGATGGGGTCACCATCCATCCTGTTCCCCAAGCCCGTTGCTTGGGCTTCGTCTTCGATACTTACCTTTCCTTTAAACCTTAAATTGACTCTGTTGCAAAGTCCTGTTACTTTGCCCTCCATAACATTGCTTGGATTCGCCACTTTCTCTCTGTCTCCTCAGTCAAAACCCTTGTTCACACCATGGTCATCTCTCACCTTGACTACTGCAACCTCCTCTTTTCTGGCCTCCCACGCTCTCACCTGTCTCCCCTTATCTCCATTCAAAACTCCGCTGCTAGGGTCATCCACTCAGTCCATCGCTTTGACCATGTGCAGCCTCTCTTCTCCTCACTTCACTGGCTCCCCCTTCCTGAACGCATCCTTCACAAACTCCTGGTATTCACTTACAAAACCCTTCACAACCTGGCTACCCCTTACCACTCAGCCCTAATCTCCTTACACACTCCTGCACGCACTCTCTGCTCCTCCTCTGTCCCCTCCCTCGCTCTCCCTCATCTCCCCTGCTCCCCTAACCACCTTCGTTCCTTCTCCCTTGCTGCCCCCATGCCTGGAGCTCCCTCCATGCCCACATTCTCCCTGCACCCTCCTTCTGCACCTTCAAATCCCTCCTCAAAACCCACCTCTTCCGCGTCACCTTTCCTGACGCCTGTTAGAACTTTCCTCTCAATATTTACTGTCTGCCCTCCCCGCAGACTCCTGCCTGACTGCAACCAAGTCAAGCATGTGCACCTGAGACTTCACATCCACTTGAATGTTATTTATCCCTTGTCTCTCCCTATGTCCCCTCTCCTTGTCTCCCCCCTTCACGTCTATTTGATTGTAAGACATAGGCAGGGGCCACGTCTATCTTCCCTCTCCATTCTTATCAATGGGGTCACCATCTGCCCCATTTCCCAAGACAGAGGCAGGGACCGCCTCTATCTTATTGTTCTGTAAAGTGCCAGGTACACAGCTGGTGCTGTACAAATGCTTACATTAATAATATTATAATAATATTGTTCTGTAAAGGACCAGGTACACAGCTGGCACTATACAAATGCTAATGCTAATGCTAATGCTAATGCTAATAATAATAATAATACTGTTAGTAAGTTGTAACCTGTCACTAAAATCTGCCACTGTACCTGAGGACTGGAAGATGGCAAATGTAACCCTGATATTTAAAAAGTGATCCAGATGCAGTCCTGGAAACTACAGACCAGTAAGCTTGATGTTTGTGCAGGACAAAATGTTGGAAACCATCATTAAGAACAGAATTAAAGGGCACATTGACCAACCTGGCTTAATGGGGAAGAGTCAACACAGATTTAGTAAAGGTAAGTCATGCCTCACTAACCTGTTGGTATTTCTTGAGGGTGTAAATAAGCAAGTGGGCTTGGACTAGTGAACAGTGGAGTCCAGTAGACAGTGGACTAGTGGACAAGGGAAACCCAGTAGATATAGTGTCCTGGATTTCCAGAAAGCATTTTATAAGGTCCCACATAAAAGACACTTGAGAAAATTAAAAAGGCATGTGATAGGAGGTAGTGTCTTACTGTGGATCAGAAACTGGTTGAAAAATAGAAAGCAAAGGGTAGGACTAAATGGGCAGTTTTCACAATGGAGAGATGTAAAAAGTGGTGTGGCTCAGGGATCTGTATTGGGACTGGTGCTGTTTAATGTATTCATTAATCATTTGGATAAGGGTGTTAAGAGTGAGGTGATCAAATGTGCAGATGACACCAAGTTATTCAAGGTAGTTAAAACACGAGCAGATTGTGTGGAACTGCAACAGGATCTTACGAAACTGGGTGCCTGGGCATCTAAGCTCCAAATGAGATTTAATGTGGACAAATGCAAAGTGATGCTCATAGGGAAAAATAATCCAAACTATTCTGTACACAATGCTGGGTACTAAGCTAGGAGTTACCACTCAGGAAAAGGATCTGGGGGTGGTCGTGGACAATGCAATGAAATCTACAGCATATTACCAACAGGACTATTAATTAATTATTTTGGAGGCTTTAATTATGTTTAAATTGTTGGGATTTTACTTCTGAATTATTAATGGCTTCCCCTGTTGGACAACAACTAATTTAATTCAGAGACATGGACTGAGTCAGAATTATTGGTATAGTAAGCTGTTTTATTGAAAGTTAGCATTAGTTATAGTCCCCAAGACCATTCCACAACCATTTCTTTGCATTTCGACTTAAACAAAGATATATTTACCCTCCATTCAGCAAGGCCAGCTTCTGAAATGGGTATGGGAGGGTGATCAGGTCCGGTTGATCAGAGTAATAAGTAAAGTATAAAGAGAGAGAAGAAGTGGAGAGAAGTGGAAAAAGATGAAAGTCAAGCATAGTTTACAGAGCAGTATCAGATAATATACCTGAATATTTCCAGAGGTTATATGGAAGATCATTATTGATAAGACTATGTTCTTTTGGTGTGTATCTGTGATTTTCATATTTGCATATGTGATTGTGGAATGGTCTTGGGGACTATATCTAATGCTCACTTTCAATAAAGCATCCGAATATACAAATAATTCTGACTCATTCCATGTCTCTGAATTGAATTAGTTGTTGTCCAACAGGGAAACCCATTAATAATTCAGAAGTAAAATCCCAATAATTTAAACATAATTAAAGCCTCCAAAGTATTTAATTAATAGTCCTGTTGGTAACAAGCACAGTGTGAAACAGCAGTCAAAAAAGCAAACAGAATGTTAGGAATTATTCGGAAGGGGATAGAGAATAAAACTGAGGATGTCATAATGCCTTTATACAAATCAATGGTGTGACCACACCTCGAATATTGTGTGCTGTTCTGGTCCCCTCGTCTCAAAAAAGACATAGCTGAACTAGAAAAAGTACAGAGAAAGGCAACAAAAATGGTCAAGGGCATGGAAGGGCTCCAGTATGAGGAAAGGTTTGGCAGGTTGGGGCTTTTCAGTTTGGAGAAGAGATGACTGAGAGGAGATATGATAGAGGTCTATAAAATCATGAGTGGCGTGAAACTAATAAACAAGGAGCAGTTATTTACCCTCTCAGCTAGTACTAGAACTCTATGAAACTCATGGGTGGCAAGTTTAAAACAAATAAAAAGAAAATATTTTTTCACTCAGTGTATAATTGGGTTGTGGAATCTACTGCCAGAGGTTGTGGTAAGGACCAGTACTATAGCTGAGTTTTAAAGAGGTTTGGACAAGTTTCTGGAAGATAGGTCCTTTGGAAGCTATTAGCCAGACAGGATCAGGGAACATGACGGGAGCTGGGGGAAAACAAAAGGGAATGAATCTCCCATTGTGACCTGTTGGGTGCTTCTCCCAAGCCACCGTGATTGACCACTGTCAGAGACAGGATGCTGGGCTAGATGGATCATTGGTCTGACCCAGACTGGCATTTCTTATGTTCTTATGTTCTTATGCTAGAGGCAGCTGGTGGGACTGGTGATCTGGGTGAAGAAGTCTCCCCAATTATTGAGGATGTCTGTCTTCCTTTGTTTCCATCTGTTTGGAGCCTAGGGGTGCACCTGGACTTGCAGCTCTGCCTAGATTCTAAGGTGTTGGGGTTGGCTCTGGCCAGGGGCACCTTTCACCAATTACATCTAGTGAAAATACTCTGCCCGTATGTCTCAGACTCCGATCTCGCAACTATCATCTATGTGTTCGCCACTTCGAGGCTAGATTATTTCAATGCGCTCTACGTGGGGCTCCCGGAGATGATGGTTCGGAAGCTGTAGCTAGTGCAGAATGTGGCGACCCGTCTCCTTACTGGGAATGGCCATGGGGAGCATATAACACTTGTGCTCCGAGCACTGCACTGGCTGCCTATTGTCTTCCGGGCCCAATTCAAGGTGCTGGTATTGACCTTTAAAGCTATTCACAGTCTAGGCCCCACTTATCTGAGTGATCACATCAGCCCCTGCGGTCGTCCGAGAGTTCCCTCCTGGAAGTCCCACATTACTGACAGGTTCGGACGGACAGGGGGCCATTCTCAGCAGCCACGCCATCGCTTTGGAACTCCCTTCTGGTGGAGGTTTGCCTCAGCCTGAATCTTCTTGTCTGCCAATGAAATTGTAAGACCTGGCTTTTCCTCCACACATTTGGCAGGGGAGGGTGGGATGGGTATGTCAGGGTAAAATTGTGGTCTTTCTTTTCTGCACTGTGGGTGTTTTATTGTTTTGCACATGATTTGAGTTTTAATGTTTTATATTTTTTATATCTATATTGTGTTTTAATTGTGAGCCACCCAGAATCGCTTGTAGCGAGAGGGTCAGGGTAAAAATGTACATACAAATAAATAAAATGGCTGTCAGACCATTCTGCACATGCATGCCCTTTTCCAAAAAGCAGTGTCCACGTCTTTTTAGAAAAGCCAGCCTGTTCGCACATGTGCAGTTCAGCTGTCCTTTTGCAAAATGGTGCTGATGCTGCAGGCACAATTTTGGAAGAACCACACATATACAGAACAGCCCAGTGGCCATTTTGTGCATGCACAGTGATTTTTAAATTTGTAATTATTTTTTTTAATAAGTTAAATGGGGAAACAAATAAAAACAGATGAAAGCAAATGACTATCATTTGCTTATTTGTCAATTTTTGCAACAGTCACAAAAACGAATAGGTCTTCATTCATTTTTGTAAGTAATTAAAACAATACAAATTGCACACCCCTACTTTCTACCTCTCCACTCAGCTTCAGCTGTTTTTGACAGAATCATGAATGGCCTTATTTTAGCAAAGTCTACAGACCTCTACTGCTCAATCTCTCTCTGCTGCCTTTGACTCTGGATGTTCACTGACATGACGAGACATCAGTTAACCCTACCTGGAGGGGAGGGCTTCCCCCGGCTGAGTGTGCATCCAGTCCACAATAGCAGCTAGACACTTCCCACTCAGTCATCTCTTCTCCAAACTGAAGAGCTCCAACCAATCCAGCCTCTCTTCCCAGGGGAGCCGTTCCATACCCCTTATCTTTATTGCCCTTCTCTGTATCTTTTCTATTGCTACTATATATTTTTTATAGATGGGGCACCCAGAACTGCACAAAATATTCAATGTGCGGTCGCACCATATATTTATATAGTGACATTATGATATGTTCAGTTTTATTCTCTGTCCATTTTCAAATAATTCCTAACATTCCGTTTGCTTTTTTGACGGTCACTGCACACAGAGCTGATGATTTCAATGTATTATCCACAATGACTCCAAGGTCCTCCGTGAGTGGTAACTCCTAATTTAGAACCGAGCATTGCATACATAAAGTTTGGATTCTTTCTCCCTATGTGCATCACTTTATACTTGTCCACATTAAATTTCATCTTCCAGATGTCCAGTCACCCAATCTCACAAGACCCCCTGTGATTCTTCATAGTCCATTCGTTTTAATTACCTTGAATAACTCTGCAAATTTGATCACCTCACTCCTTACTCCCTTTTCCAGATCATTAATGAATACTTTAAACAACAATATACACAGCTGTACATGTCTTGCTCCATGAGCCCTGTTGCCTCAGCCTCTGCCTTGAGGAACTTCCTGATGATCAGTATAACCAGCTGGATGCTTCAGAGCAGCTGTCTCATGCTCACTCAAGGGAAGACTAAGGTGGTGCTGGTGGGCAGACGCTGCTGATAGCATACCCTCAGTCACTTCCCTCATGTCACTGCTTCTCCAGGGGGTTCGGGTGGACATGGTGGGCCAGGTAAAAAACTTGGGTATCATCTTCAACCATAATCTGTCCATCAAAATTCATGTATCAGACATGGTTTGGAGATGCTTTTTTCAGCTATGCAATTTGCATAAGTTATGCCCTTATTTATCCCAGGCTGACCTTACAACAGTGGCCCTTTTCACACGGACACTCTTAACACGGAAAAAATGGGTGTTAGATTTTATTATACATGTTTCAGGGCTGCTCTATGGGCTCCCTGCAACATGTATAATAAAACGTAACACCCATTTTATCCGTGTTAGAGTGTCTGTGTGAAAAGGGCCAGAGACTCATGCTCTGATGACCATGAGGCTTGATTTTTTTAATTCTCTCTTTTGTGGACTGGGCTTCGAGAGGTGCTTCTCTGCCACCTGCAGCTTGTTCAGAATGCAGCAGCATACATGCTTACTGCTTTTGGCAGCCATAATGATACTACATCCACCCTGTGTTCTTTGCATTGACTGCCTGTAAAATGACAGACTGAATTTAATTGAAAATTGCACATCTGGTTTTCAGGGCCGTGAATGGTTCATGTTTCAAGACCTACTCCTGAAACCTCACACTGGCAGTTATATCTGTACTCAGTAACCACCTGCCATCATGTCTTAATTTGAGAGGAGGTCTGCTGTGGAAGTCCCCTCAGTGTGGAATTTGCTCCCTCCAGATGTTCATCCTCCTCACCTTCAAAACGTACATGAAGATTTATTTATTCTCCAGGTGCTTTTAGCATCCACTGGGAGTTCCCCTCAATGTTTGCTGTCCTCCCTCTTTTTAAAATGGTTTTAAAATTGATTTTATTTTTATTTTTTTATATTACTGCATTTTATGTTTGTGAAATGCTCTGAGTGTGATTTGGCAGGGGAGGCATACAATAAAAAATAAAAATAGTATCATTATTATTGAATAGCACTGGACACGTTGGCGCTCTGTAAACAATAATAATACTAATAACTTTTGTTGGCCCAACTTCTGATACTGAGAGTATGCAAACCTTCATGCTTCACAGAGGCCGTCTTCTGATGCTCCAGATTCTGCACACTCAAACCAATATAGGATAGTCCAACCAAAGGTGGTAATTACTTTGTTTCTTGACTTCCTCATATTTGGGACCAACATGCCATTGCTAACCTCATTCTAAACCAGTGCTTATCTATGCAAGTTGAGCCCCACATGCACACGCACACAGACCTTGCTCCCTCTCTCCCCTTGCCCACTTTTCTTTTGCTTAGGGATGGGCGAATGCGGTTCGGATGTTCGGACCGAACTCGGTCTGTTCGGATGTCCAAACCGAACGTCTGAACCAAACTCTCGAACGACCGAACAGTTTGGTCGTGTTCAGATGAGTTCGGGAGCAGGAAAAACATCTTTCCAGGGCCGAAAATTAGGTTTCGGTTTCATTATGGTTTCGATTTCACTATTTTTCACTGTTCGGCCAAACCGAACTCAGCTGAACCGAATCATCGAACCTGAACTTGGGTTTCGAACCGAATGACCGAACATCCGAACCGTGTTCTGTTCGCCCATCCCTACTTTTGCTTCTCCTCTCTCTCCTTCTTGTACTCTAACTCTCTTTCTTCCACTTGCTAAATCAGCATTTTTGAAATTTCCCCTAATTCAGTCCAAGTGTAACTAGGTAATTTCTAGCTGTGTTTCGTCTCACATCCCTTCCCTCAGAATACCTTCAGCATCTCTCCTGCGAGTCCCACCCCTTAGTTTAAGAACCACTAGACTAGTAACGCTATAGGTCATTCACGGTCCCTGATAGTAAAGGTCTATCCGTCTGAGTCTGTGGTGCCTATTCTATGAGAAGTTCTGTTTGCCATGCCACTTCCCCCATTAATATATTTTTGATCAGTGCACTGATCGGTTTTGAACCTGGTGATCTGGAATTTTTTGGTGGTGAACTTAAAAAGAATGATAGTTCAAAACCTTAACTTAACCCCATACCTCTATGAGTGTTGGTGGAAAGAATTTCTAAAGCATTAAGCTTTGTTTAGAAATAGATCAAAAAAACCAAAGATGCTTACTTTCAGAGTCAAGTGCAGCAAAGTCTTCTGAATATAACTTACAGAAAATTCCTGCAGGAACCTAGTCCCCATTCAACCTCAAAACCAAGCATTCTGTCCTATGATTAAACTAATCCCAATCTGGCTATAAACATCAAAATCTCAACTCAATTCTATTTATACATTACAAGAGGATAATTGTTACCAGCTAAAGTCTGACATCCATGGGTGAACAATAAACACTTCAAAGAGGTCTGTGGACCACGAAGCGAATCAAAAAGACAAAGGATATCTATTGCTTAATGCATACTTGTCTCCTTTCTGGCTTACTTAGTTTACAATATGAAATAAGTACTTCAAAGAAATTTAGAATGGGCAATGCAAGCCTTTGAAGTTGTCTAGAGGTAATGACTCAAAATTACCATTTCAAAGAGTTTTTAACATTGCAGATAAAATGGAACAATTCCATTTAAAACCTGAAGATCCAGTCCTGAATTGAATAAATGGAGACAGCTTCTAGGAATCAGCAAATGCAAGGAGCATAATTTTATTGTTCCCTGAGGAGGATTATGATATATGGATCTGGATTATTTGAACCAATGGTTTAGTTACCAAATAAACTAATGTAATAGCCATTGGTTAGAGAGAAGGAGATTTATTTGCATGACTCTTACAATGACGTGTTCTATTAAAGTATCATATACTTTAATACCGGGTCTGATGGCATTTCACTGAGCCTGTAAGACCTGGCTGTTTGCCCAGGCCTTCGGAGGGGAGGGTGGGAGGGTAGGATAAGTTGGGGGGATTTGGGGGAGAGGTTTATAGTAAATATTGGGGGGGATTATTCTTTTTAAACTATTTTTATTCTATGATGTTTTATGAACTTTATTGCTGTTTTATTTGTTGTGAGCCGCCCCAGGATGCCGTGAGCATGAGGGGGCGGCCAAGAAATGTAAATAAATAAATAAATAAATAAATAAATATTTATTCACTGTAGGAAATACCTTTTTGTCTTTCAGTTGAACTTTCAGATCAATTGCACTGCATGGTTTCCTTGTGGCAAAGAAGTATATATTCAATGATGTCCTGGTCCAAAGCCCAGTAGTCAATTAGAGTCTTTTCTTTGACTTCTCCAGTTTCCTTTAAATCAGGCCCAAAGCAGAGAAATCTCCACTGAGTTTACAAATAAACACTTATTAATCATGTCAACAGACTGCTTCTTAAAGCTTTCTTTAAGGAGGGAAAATGGAATGCATTTTTCTAAAATGGGATTCTCCGTCATACCAACTAGAGAACGTATAAATCATTATACAGATATTGAAATGCTAATTTTTATATTCATTCAGGTAAGCTATCGCTTATCTGTTATTACTTATACAGAAATAAATATCAACATATGTACGTATCACTTATGTGTACATACAGCTTTCAGCATGTGATAAGGCTGTTTATCATTGCTACAAGTCAGGATTTTCTTCCTTGAAGTTTTACTATCTGCTTCTAAAAATATAATTACAGATACTTAAAAGTAATCTAATACATATTTTTATGATCAACAAACCAAATAATTGATTGTCCCTGAGTTATCCTCCATTCCGAATGCAAAATTTCTTCTGTTATTTTTAATTCCCTACAATACTTGAAGAGTCATGTTCTCAGACACTCTTCTCTTCTTAAGGAAGAGACCTTCTCAAACGCTTGTAAACCATTAGAGAAACAAAAGATTCAAAGCAACAAAAAGGACAACAATTGAACATAGAAATTAGCACAGATTTCCTTATCTTCTTTAAAATATTCTCATCACTGTGGTTCAGGAGCTGAATACTTTTTTCTTCCCATGGGCCACTTCAAATTTTAGTACAAGTACTCTGATCTGGATCAGAGTCAGGGCTTGAGGTGCTTCAGGAGGGTGCTCAGGATGAGGAAAGGAAGAGGAGATAGGCTGAAATGAGATTTTATTCATTCATGATATTTATTGAGCATTTTATCCCACCCTTCCCTTAAAAAGGCTCAGGGCAGCTTACAAAATAAAACAAACATATAAAAGATTAACATTAAAATATGACCGTAACCCCCAAAACCCCAACCCACCCCAACCCTGTTCACAACACCCACCCATACCACATTCCACATTCCTGATCCATCTTCCCTCATACCCCTACCTCCCAATTCAATCCCCGCTGCCAAAAGCCTGACAGAACAGAATGGTCTTACATTGGCTCTTGAAGGCCACCAGGCTTGTACACAGGTGGACCTCCTGGGGGAGGGAGTTCCACAGAAAATGCACAATGGCCAAGAACACCCTCCTCATAGTTGAGTCCCGGCAAAAAAAATGAAGTCTCCAGGAGGGTACCCCAAGCTGACTGCAGAGGCCACAATGGCACATGGGGAACCAGGCAATCCCTCAGATCTCAAAGAAATCCTGGTGCTTTTCTTTTCTAGCACAACCAAGCACTGGGATGTACTTGCCAAGTTCTTGGTGAACAAAAAGCTAATTAAAAAAACAAAACAAAACTGACAAGCACCAGCTGGGATTGCTGTGGAAGGGAGCTTTCCCCATTGCTCCTAGCCTGCGCTTGTCAATTTCAAAGGCTGCTGCCCTCCCCCGTTCCCACCAAACAACTGTTTGGCAGAGCAGGGGAAAGTGCACAGCTGCCGATCCAGGCATGTATGCTCCCTGAGTGGACTCAGCCCACCGCTGGGCTGGGACTCTCATTTCCCCAGTCACTGCTGTCTTCTCCCTGCTCCCTTCTTCTCCTCTGGCTAGGGATGGGCAAACGCAGTTCGGATGTTCAGATTTCGGACTGAACTCGGTCTGTTCAGACGTCCGAACCGAACGTCCGAACTGGACTCTCGAACGACCGAACAGTTCAGTCATGCTTGGATGAGTTTGAATGAGTTTGGGGGCGGGGAAAATGTCTTTTCAGGGCCAAAAATTAGGTTTTGGTTTCATTTCATTTTCGATAGCACTATTTTTGAATGTTCAGCCAAGTTCGGCCAAACCAAACTCGGTTGAACCGAACCATCGAACCCGAACTCGGGTTTCGAACCGAATGACCGAACATCCGAACTGCATTCTGTTTGCCCATCCCTACCCCTGGCCAGTGAGTTGCACAGCTAAGCCTGGGGACATCTACGCTCAGCTTTTTCTGAGTGGGAAGGGGAGCAGGAACACCTCTTCCAACCTGTGTGCAGCCCCAGAATGGGTCCCCATTCCCAGGGTATCAGACGTGCACATGGGTCTTACGCAATTGCGAGCATTTTCACGAACAGTAAGATCGCTGCTTGTTTCAGCCCTAGGAGGGATCATGGATTGATGCCAGAGATGTATGCACTATCTTTAAGCACATGCCCTCATGTCTGATCCCTTTACCCTAATGCATTCCTTTAGTGCTTGAAGATGAAGGCTGGATCCACAGGACAGATCAAGGAACTAGAGAGGATCCAAATAAAAATCAACTGCAAACTAGATTTGGCCCATGGGCCCGAGATTCCCTACCCCTGCTATAGTCCCACTTTAAAATAATGCATACTTCTGTACCCCCTTATTTGGACCTCTCTTATTCAGATCCTTCCTTACTCCAGAGATGTCTCATGCCCCCTGGAACTCTCAAACACACTGTGTTACTATTATAGTACAACCCCTATCTCCCACTCCTTATCTAGACACTTGTGTTATCTGGACACAAGCACATTACTGGGGGTGTCCAGATAATGAGGTTTCAACTGTATATCAAAGGCTGGGCACATCTATAGAAAGACATTCTTTCAAGTTCTGATCATTTTGTTAGTGCTGTGCCAACTTTAGGTCAAAAATCTGTCAGTTTCACTGATGCCAGTCTGTAACAACTACATTTTTGCCCCAAAGATTTCACTCCAGATTGATTCTTGTATAACAGAACACAATTTCATTTTTGACTTGAAGGGTGTTCCTTACTATGTAATTCAAGACAAATTTCTCTCTCAGCCTCCTACTTAACTACAACCAGTGGGAGTGCTAACAAATCACCATTATAGCATGGACTCAAAAACTATTTGTACAAATGCACATCACATTGCAGAACAGTGTTGAAGACCTTTCCCCTTTAATTTTGCCATTTGTGTTCTCCTGAACTACTAGATGCCTCAGCAATAGCTTTTCATGTGATTCCTAGAACTAGATGGAAGAAAAAACAACCTATTTTATTTTTCCTTTCAGAGCCTGGGGAACAATTTCATCTCAGTGCTCCATGAGTAATTAAATGAAGACACTGAAAATATTGCTTTCTAAATTAGTTTCAGCTAACTAAGGTTGATTCTGCAGCCTGACAAATCTTCCTTGGTTCTATGACAACAGGAAAAACTCCATTCCCAAAGTCCCCAACTGGAAATGTTCATCCCACTAGCAGCAGAAATATGCTTCCAGGGAACACTGATCCACTTCAGTGGAAGATGCAGCAGTTCAACTGATGGAAGAATTTGACCTTTGGGGCCCTGGTTCTAAATCTAAGTCCTTTTAAACAGTATTCATTTGTTTATTTATTTATCTAAATTTATACCCTGTCCCGCTCAGACTCAGGGTGTCTTATACCATATAAAAACTCATAAAAACATAAAAAGTAGGGCTGAAAGAAGATTTCACCACAATGGGAATTCCCATTGAAATCCCCATTGCCAATACTGTCTCGACTGACTCAAGAACCTCTCCGTACTCTCAGTAATGGGGTGATTTCAGACGTTACATTTTCGGCATTCACCACAGTCAACTGCAGTCAAATGCGGGTGGGGGTGGGGTGAAAGAACCATGCACGTCTTTTGGCCTGCATTCAGATGTTCACCACAGTCAAATGCGGCCCGGGGTGAACCTAACCACGCTTTGTGAAGTTGGGGCGGGAGGCGGTCCAGAAGTGTGGTGAATGGTCACCATGGCAGGGGTGAATGAAAAGTAACTTCTGAACAGAAACCCCCGGTCGCGGTGGAAGGAAACGACCACGGGTCATGGTGACGGCACGCAGCGTCGCTGCTAGGCAGCCAACAAGCAGAACATGGAGGGATATTTAAAGGGTAGGCAGCAGTAGTGGAACGTGTGCTCGCTACTGCCCCTGACCACACACCTGTGCCGCATTTATGTACGCCTCCACCCCCCTCCCCCAGAGCCATTGGGAGCGCACCGGTGGCCGCACAGCCTATGTTGGCAGGGCTAGCGGCCCGGGAGCTCAGCCCCCTGCATGGGGGGTGTGGCGGTGGCAAGGGGCTCCGGGTACACCGGGGTGCTGCTGCACTCCCCCTGTAGCGGCTTTGGTGCCGCATTGGGGGTACCCTGTCCTACCTCCCCCTCCAGGCCCAGGGCTTCGGCCCCCGGGCCGCTGTGTCTCCCTGTGCGTGCTCTTGCTAACATTCCTATCCATCTAGCAGGTGTGTATGCATGGGACTGTCCGGCCTTGAATGCCGACAGCTGTGTACTGCCCACTCCCTTCGCCTCCCTCCACAGTGGCCCCATTGTTCCCATCCTGCTGTTTCTGTTGGCCTTGGCAGCCCCTGTCTGCCTATGCAGCCCCCCTGCCATGCATCCCATGCTGCTCCCATGGCTGCTGTAGCTCAGACCCTCCAAGAGCAGCTGCATCTCAGCCCGAGGTCCCACTCGGCAGCTCCGGAGGCTCTGTTCGTGCCTGGACTGCCCGCGAGAGCATGGCCCTTTGTGACCTGTGGCGTTCGCCCATCATTCAGCGCTGCCTGCCCTCCTTGCCCACCCAGCCGGATGCCTATCATTGACTGAGTTTTGTTATGCTGTGCTTTGGCTATGTCGCAACTGCTGGCGACTGCTGCGTCCACTGTGAGGAGCTGGGGCTCGCCCCCTTCCTTGAGGGGCACCTACCGTCAACTCTGGGGGGCCTTGCATCATGGAGTTCTGCCATGACAGTTTCCGCCCTGTGTGTTTGTGCATTCCCGGGATATGCGACCTGCCTGAGTGAGGGTGTCCCTGCCGTGTCCTACTTCATCAGTGTGCAGGGTGCGTGCGGGTATCCACTCTCCCACGGGGCTGCGTACTACCATCTGCTGGAGCTGTCCCATCTGCCCTGGCCTCCTGCAGCTGATTATGGCATGCCCCCCCCCTCTGGACCTGAGCTGGCGGCCCTGTCTGAGGTGTGTGGCGGCTCTGATGTGCAACTCTGGATGAGCTGTGCGGATCCCTTCAAGGCCTGCTACCTGATCTGCTTCCACATGGCCACCTGCGACTTCTGCCAGGGTCTGTGGCAATGGCCCTGATATGTGCACCTGCTGTCGTTACTCTCCCCTCCACCTGATGGTAGCCCCAGAAGCTGGGTCTAGGGTGAGCCAGTCTCATTTGGCATCCTGGTGCCTCCTCAGTGCCTTCCTTCTGCCTGTGGCCTGGGTGCTATCGCCACTGCCTTCTGCCACCTTGGGACTGCTGGACCACCTGGGACCCTCCTCCACCTGCCTGTCCACCTCTCGCCTGGGACCTGCGGGTGTCAGCTCAAAACCCTCTGGGTGGCCTCCTGCTGACACGTCGCTGACAGCTCTCTGTCTCCGTGAGCTGCCTCCCCCACCCTTGCACCCCACTCTCCTCCACCTGGCCTGGTGGCCCATATTCCCTGGGCTGGGGCCGCTCCCTCGCCTTGGTGGCCCTTAACCTTGGACTGGCCTTTCACTGGCCTGCTGTTTGCCTTGGGGTGTGTGTCTGGGGGCCCCCTTGCCGTTCCTCACCCATGCGGGTGGGTGGGGGGAGGGGCGGTGGTGGTATCCGTGACCTTGTCTGGTGCTTCCCCTCGCGCACTGGTTGTGCTTCTCCTCTAGACATTCATTCCGTGGCAGGACATTGTGTTGGTTTCCCCCTCCCAGACTGGGCCCCGCACCCCCCTTGCTGCTGCCCCTTCTCCCGCACTGTTTATCCTTGCTCTCCTGAGCTGTATGCCGCTTGTGCCCTCAATAAATGCCTGTTGTGCTTCACTGTGTCTTGTGTTGCCTCCTGTCTCCTTGGACTGCTGGGTCCCCCTTCCCCTTGCCCGCTGGGCTTCTGCCCCCTCCCCCTCCTGCTGGACTGGCCATGCCGGCCTCTCACCACCCCTCCACCTCCTGTGCTTCTGACCGGCCGTGGGGTTGCCTGTCCCCTCCCTGGTGTGTGCCTCCCTCTGTCCCCCTGCTCAGCTCCCCTTTGTTGTGTGGGTGTGCTGCTTCATGTGGATGTGTGTGCTTCTCATTTTTAAGTGTGCGTGCCTTCCGTGTGGCCACTGTTTGCGAGTGCTGCCTGTGCTGCAGCTCCATCCCCCCTCCCTTTGTGTTTCCCTTCCCTGGACGGGGTCCTCCACTGTCTTTGGCTTCATTTGTCCTGCGGCCACCATGTTTGTGTCTGCGCAACCCTGGTGCCTTGTGGGGCTCACACTGTGGTTCTCGTCACCACATCATGTTTGTAGGGTTCCCCCAGCCCGGGTTCACTCCGATTGGCCCCGGGCAGTGGTGCCGCCCCGTCACGTCTGTTGGGGCTGCACGGCTGACCGTGGCCCATGGTGAAGCACTTGACACCGGGTTGGGATTCACTGCGGTGAATCTCACCGCATCATGTCTGAAATCACCCAATGTCTTGGTTGAAATTTTGTTTCAGTTCACCGGTAATTTGCTTACCGGGATCCCCCTCTACTGCTTTGCTGTTTACCTCTCTCTCATCAGTTTCAAATCCCGAGAGCTAATACAGATGCAATACCACATTTCTTCTGTCTTCCCTCTCCATTTTCCCTTATACTTCCTTGTCACTCATTGGCTGGTATGCAGATTCCTTTACAAATCCCTGTTACTGATACTGTCTTAGTTGATTAATTGAAGCAAGACTGAGATGGTTTAAAGAGGAACAAGCAGTTGTCAGAAAGGGTTATTTCACATTGATAGTTGCTTTGTACTTTCACGCTTGATTTATAAATATGTCAAAGTAACGAAGGTCAAGCTATATGCAGTCTTAATTGATTTGAAATCTGCTTTTGATTCGATCAATAGAAGGCTACTTTAGGCCAAGCTGGAGCTAGCTGGCATTGACCCAAGATTACTTGCCCTACTGAAATCGCTACATGCCCAGACAGCTACAAAGGTTAGGATAGACCATTACAGGGAACCTTCTAACATAAAGGTCACACAAGGGTAGACAAGGGTGCTTCTTGGTTTATTTTCTATTTAATTTTTACATTAATAATGTGGTGGACACTTCGACTGGTGACCATTTTTTCTTACCAAGAATTGGGAGACATGCTGTGTCACTGCTTCCATATACAGATCCATGTGCTCCTATCACAAACTTGAATTGGGATAAGAAGATTACTCAAAGACTTCTCAGTTGATTGTAAACAAGAACATCTGGATATTAATTATGATAAAACAAAGTAATTGTTTTTGGAAATAATGTGAATAGGTTAAGCTGGTTCCTGGATGGTCATCCCATTGAACAAGTAAAAACCTTTAAATATGTGGGAGTTTGTTTTTCACAGACTTGAAGCTGGGGTTTTCACTATTTAGAAGCCAAAAAAGTGTCTTTGTGATCGATGGAGGCTGTTCTCCATTTTACTCACTGTTATGGGGGAAATCCTATGGAACCAGCATTAAGGGGTTTTAGGGTTAAAGTAATTCCACACATTTTGTATGGGGTGGAGGTCTGGGAAATCAAGGTTTTTCATATCCTAGAAATAACCCAGAACATTTTCTTCCACAAGCTGTTAGCATTTTCCAAATATACCCCATTCGCTATGTTGAGGGCTGTTAGGGGAATCCTCTCTTTTAGGATATACAAAAGACGAGTGAGTTTTTTGTTGTTGCTTCTCATGCATGGACACTGCGCAGCTCCCCTGGCTCTGTCTTAAGGAACAATTTTTAAATGCTATTCCTCAGGGAGGTTATTGATTTAGTTTATTCATATTATTATTTAAATGTTTACCCTGCCCTTTCAGCCAACAGCAGTTTGACTCTATCTGCTCCCTTTTGAATAATTGGGGATAATCTACCCCAACTGAGTCTGTCACAAATTCTGGCTACGATTGAGGGTATGGACAAACAGTTACAACTTCTATTATGGCACCTTGGTACCCCTTTTTTAAAACTAGTGGTGGCATGGAAGAATATTTTAATAAACGGAAATTATTTACAGCTTTATGTTTTCAGACTATTCATTCAGTGGTCTTGGTCAGAAGGTATAATGGGCTACAAAGAGCTTGGACTTCAGGGGATGTGGAAGATTTACTATATAATTTGTTATACTGTAAGCTATATGAAGAGCTGAAAAAAGAATGGATTCTGTCCCTTCTATATAGTAAAGCCTAGTGCAACACAACTCAAAAACCTGATTTTTTATTGTCTGCACACAATCCAGAAGGCATTCAAAATACGACTTTTTTTGCCAGATGTACTGCACTAATAAGAGAAAATATTTGATTTTTTTTTTTTAGATGTCAATGCAGAGCCATTTATCTTGCTATGTTTTTTATCCACTCATTCATTTTATCAGTTGTATTTTATGTACTATTGTATTATTAATGCTTTTTACCATAATGGCTTTTTGCTAAATGGAAATAAACATTCATGTCTCAGTTCAAATCGAGAACCATTCGGTACTCGACAATATCAAAATTTTGTTTCTTGATTTACCAGTAATTTGCTTACCAGGACCCAAACAAGCAGATTGGTCAAAGCAAAGAGAACAACATACAACAACAATTCTGATTCGAGGCACTGGAACGGAGGCACAGTTAAGGGTGGTCTATTTGCACAGTGATTGTCTCAGTAATATGGAAACAACAAACAGACAAAAACCTGGAAGTCAAATGGGACCTTCAGGAATGCGGTAAGTGGTAAATGAATGGCATGCAGTAAACAATAAATAGAAAGTTGGTAAACTGGGATGATATCTGATGGTATTGCGAGAACCAAGAAATTGCATCAGTAGTGGAAAACGTTCAGGAAATTGATCCTGGTTACCAAATTGGTGAAATTACTCACAGGTAAGATTTTTTTCTGCTTGTTTCAGCCCTAATACAAATCCCCTTAAAAACTCTACTCCCACCCAACCCAACCCCACCCCTGCCTGCAAAACTCCTGGCCAAAGAAAAAGGTCTTGCATCATTTCCAAAAGATCAGCAGACTCAGGCTTAGATGAATCTCCAAGGGAAGGGAGTTCCATAATATACCTGGACAAAAGGAGTTTCCATTTCTCCCACCATTAATCTCAGAATTAACAATGTGAAAGGGATCAGGGTTCTCTCAAGACCAGGAATCTCACCGCTCCAGATTGGATCCGACTGAAGTCCCCAGCTTCTTCTCCCCATGCTCAGGTGCAGTAGTGTCAAAGAAAGCAGCAGGGGCATTAGCAACAGCCTATGGGTGTGCAGAGGTGGGGAAGTGACAGGGGAGGGGAGAAGAATCTTGGTTCACATGGCAGATAGTGAAAAGAAAAGTGGAGAGGGAGAGAAAGAAATGGTGGTAAAAGGAGAAGGGAGGAATGAAGGAGCGAGTTTAGCACTTGGGGCCCCAGGGAATCAGTGGTGGGACCATGACAGGGGTGCATTCCCTTGAACTTGGAACCCCTTTTATGTCCTTGATTTCTCCCCAGGTAGACCCTGGTCAGACTGTAGACTGGGCAGTTGACACCCGCAGAAGGGAGTGAATGTGTAGGGGTATGAAGTGGAAGAACCTCTCGTCACACACTTCCTGACACCTCCCTTCACCTCTGATCAACACATCTTGTCCATCAGAGTTATGTCCAGCTTGGTGCATTGTGTATAACAAAAAAAAAATTAAAAAAAATTAGGAGAGCAAAATGTATGAAATGTGAAAAAATAACTTATTTTTCCCCTTGAGAAAGGGGGAGAAACAGGGATCTTGTGGCTCACAATGTATTATATATGGGTAACATAACAGAGACAGTGTTTAGAAAAAAACCTAACAGCTAAATGATCTTGAGTAGAGTTTAAATGGGTACCCATGGGTAACCTGCATTTCCAGGTACCATTTCGGGTTTCCAAACTGGTTCCCAAATACCATTTGAGTACCTAAAATACTAAAATGCCAACAACCAATATACTGAAATGCCAAAATTACCTAAAAAACCAAAATAATACCCCCCAAATCCAGAACAAAATCAGGACAAAGTTTTCTTGGTAATTCAGTATTTGGGGTATTCGATCAAAAAACCAGTTTGGGTACCAAAAAGTACCCAAAATATTCAGTTCAATTTGGGTACCAGAAACTTGACAGGTATACCCATTTTTGCTGATACTCATTTTTCAGCTCTAGTTTTCAACCAGTCATTGAGATCTGAGTCAGAAATATCCTGCTTGGGAAGTCTTGTGGGAAAATGAAAAGAGAAAAAATGACCATTTTGCAGCACCCTCCACAGAACCAGAGATGTCCTGGATACTGTCATCATGAACAGTGTTACCACGGGAGACCACACATGCATGAATAGCAGCTACAGGCATGGCACGGAGTTCCTGACCGGTGGGTCAAAAATAAGCCCAAAGCACCTCTAATAATGTGCTGCCACAAAAATCAAGCAGCTTGAATGCTGCCTAAATAGAAGGACCTTCATCCCCAACCGCAAAGAGTCTCTGGAGCAGTTCTGTAGGGTGGACAGAGCAGAGAGGCCCGAGGAGCCACCTTCAGGAGCGGCAAGTAAGATGGTGGAGGAGGGCATACAGGAGGAAGAAATGGGGCGGGCTGACATTGTGCAGAAGCTTACAGTACTGCTGATGGAGTTCAAAAGTCAGATCAAGCAAGATCTACAAGTGGCTCAAAATGCTAGAGACAAACTGATCTCTCAAATAAACAAAGTTCAATCCTCAGTATACAGAGGTAACAAGAAGCTAGAGGACCTAACAAACAGAGTGGGAACTGCTGAGGAAAGGATCTCTGCCTTAGAAGGTCAGGCCATGGGCAAAGAAGATCAAATTAGTAAATTAAGAGAGAGAGAGACTCCTTCCTTCTCACTAAAGTAGAAGACACCTTGAGAATCGCTCTAGTCGAAGCAATCTTAGAATCAATGGTGTAAAGTAGGGGTATGCATGTTTTTGTTATTACAATAATGATAAGGAAAAATATCATTTTCATTACCATTATTGAAAAACCGAAAATGACAAATAATAATAATGAAAATACAAATGAAAATGACATTTTGTTTTTGAAATAAAGGGAAAACACTGAAAAACGTATTTCCGGCTATAATGTTTTTGGTTCTTATTCAATTCTAATGAAACTTGGGGAGGGTGTGCCCCCAATGGAGGGCACTATGGATTCCATCTTTCAAAATGTTTAGATAAAGGAAACTGATTTAGGAAGCAACTGAATATTGTGATTTTATGAAAAGCTCCATACACATTCATGACTACATCTTCTTTATCTTCCATACAATTTTCATGGAACCACTGACTATTAGGTTCCTCCACAAGTTTAATAAGTCTTCTAATTTTCAAAAAGATTGGATAAAGGGTCATGATGGTATAAGACATTAACTTGAAAATACATTTCCAGCTGTACCATTTGTATATTTCATCCTGTTTACAGGATATTTGGCAGGAATGTACCATATACCTTCCCTGTCAGCTCTGCCAAACTACAAGTCAATTTGTTAAAGGGACCCAATTTTACAAACAATTGAAGTTGTCCACTTGGAGACCATTATTCTGATAAATAGCAGCACATGAAGTGCCATTCAGAAGCAGGCACCTGCCATGGCAGGGGGAGAGAGAATGTAGGAGGGAGGATGTGGAGCAACCCAAAAGACTGACAGACACATTCACTGGCCAATTACTGCATGCTTCCAGCTTTACAGGACCAATCGGTAGTGGCTTTGAGGCGAGCATAGAAGGGACATAACTGGGACTTTGGGGACAGCATCCCCAAAATAATGAGACATGGGTTACACATCCAGACTGGCCAGTTATCATCACAATCACATCCTATAGCACTGTGACAGAGGACATAAGAGAATCTCTATTGGCTCTTTCCTGAACAGATGCTTCTGACTTCCCAGTAACAAGTGGGGGATAGAAGTTGTGATGGTCACAGCACAGAATGGGGATATTTGGTTGACATTTCTGCTGGCCAATTGACATCACAAACCATCTTATACCACAATGACACGCAAGAGAACCCCTGACATAGGCTCCTTCTTTGCATATGCTGTACAGGCATATAAAATTTGGACCCTTTATCACATCTTTCTGATATTTAGCAGATATAATCATGAAAGTGTGACATACAGTCCTGCTAACTTTCATGTACACTGGTTGAACTACAAAGATGTTACAGTCAGATATACATGTATAAATTAATAGCTTATACCACCAGAACCCTTATTCCAATGCTTCTGAAAGTTGGCAGAGATAGTAAATATGGGAAGATGTATAAACTTGCCCCAGTTTCATCTACATTAAATGTGAGACAAAGAAGTTACAGTTAAGAATATATATGAAGATTTTTGCAAAATAATATAATTCAACGGCTTCTAAAATTGGATTTCTTAATCCAATCCTTTTGTAATTTTGTACACTAAATGCCTCCCACTGGAGATATAATCCCTCCAAGATCCAGCCAAATATAATGAAAGACAAAAAAGGTGTTTTCAATTGAAAACAATGGAAAATAAAAACAAAAGCAAAAACGAAAACAATTCGATATTTATGAAAACAAAAACATTTAAATAACGAAAATGAAAAGACGAAAATGACATGGGTCCCTGGTGCACACCTCTAGTGTAAAGGAGGGAGCTCAGGAAAATGGAGTTAAATAATTAATAAGAGAAATCTTAAAGGCCAACCTCCCAGAAGAAGTGAGCTTACATGAGGTTCACATTGAGACAGCACACGGGGCACCATGTCCTCACCCTAAGGAGTCTGACCCTCCAAGGACCATCATTGCTAAGTTATTATATTACACTGAGAAGGAAGAAATATCAAAACTGGCTTGCAGGAAGCAACAACCAGCTCTCAGAGAAAGCAAGTTCAGAACTACCCCTGATTATGCTGCTGAGACCATGCAAAAAAGAAGAGGCTGGGCAAAGTTTTTAGGTATCCTAAAAGAAAAGGGCTGGGAGCCACATTCCTAGCTAGAATGTCCATTCTCTGGATTGGCAAAAGGAAGATCTTCACAGAAAAGGAAGATTTACAGGCATTCATTTAGAATCACAGTGCTTATCCTACTAAAAAAAATGAATCACTCCCAGCACCAATGATGTCAGAGACTATTCACTACTGCAGTGAGCTAAATCTTTGTTTTGCGGTATACTCCATAAAGAAAGTATTATTTTGAATTTGTTAAAGGGTTTATGGTATGATTACCAAAGCTATAACAACTGTTAAGAACATAAGAACATATGTAGTGCCATACTGAGTCAGACCAATGGTCCATCAAGCCCAGCATCCTGTCCTTCAACAGTGGCCAATCTTGATCGCATGGGAGTAGAACCAACAGTTATAATGGGCAATCCATTCCCAATTGTTCACTCCCAGCTCCGGACAGTAAGACGTTCATCCCATAAGCTACTAATAGTCATAAATGGATCTTATCCAGCCCTTTAAATCATCATAATAATAACAATAATAATAATAATAATAATAATAATTTAAGTTTATTAAGTTGTTCATCATCTGACTTAAATATACATTGCCAATTTTTTTCCATGCATTGAATCATCCACATCCCCCCCAAACAAACAACCCACAACTTCACATATTGTCCGGAATTTCTAGTTTCAGCTCACCTTTATCCGTCTTTTCAACCAACAGGCAAGGTGGTAACAAGTTCCCTTTGCCTATAGTTCCAGTTGATGACCACTCTTCCGCAATGGGTTTCTTTCTTGAATTACTTCAAGCAGTGCAGACTATTTACTGCACAGACCTTTTCCATTGTTATATTTTTCCATATTCTATCCACCCAATCCTTTTTCAATGTATTAGTTTCCCCCTTCCAATTTCGTGCAATTGCATAAAATCCTGCCACCATACATTCTCTTGCCACATATCCCTGATTTACATCCCTCAGTTTGTCAAGGTTGTGACCCAGAATGGCTACCTCTGGCTTAAAGGGTAAAATCACCCCTGCCACTAATTTTATGTAATACCAGACCCATCTCCAATATTCCAATATCTTTGGGCAGCTCCAACAATGATGTATTAGGCTGCCCTGATTCCCACAGCCCCTCCAGCACTTCCCATTCACATTCCTGTCCCAGTGTTTTGCTCTATCTGGGGTTATACAATATCTGTAGAATATTTTTTAAATCGTATCCTGGGTGTCTAGCGACTTAAAGTTCTCAAAAATGTATCGTGTGGCTTGTATTTTTACAGCTTTATCTATTTTAAACTGCAGGTCTTTCTCCCATTTACTCCAAATTTGCACTGGTTCTTTCATATAAATCTCCTGGAGGGCCCCATATATTTTACTAAGGCACCCTTTTATGATAAAATAATATCTTTTCAATCCCTGTGGGTTTCCGTTGGTATTCCAATACCGTTTTCTTTTGCGTGAAATAACTTTTAAGCTGTGCGTGTTGGAGAAAATTTACCTTCACTTTCATAGCTGTTTCTAAATATTCTACATTTCTAAATCCAATTGGAATGAACATCTGTTCAGCCCTTTAACACCAGTGTGTTCTGAGTTGTCTTCTAAGTTCCACCACGATACCCGTTTCCTTTAACTCCACCCTGTCTATCCTAGCATATGGGGATGCCGTAGGCATGAGGGGGTGGCCAATAAATATAAATAAATAAATAAATGTTGTCTGCTTTAATTTTTAACTTTTTTTGAATCTGCCTCCATGCCTGTAGGGCGCCCCTTTCAAATACATGTTCCTTCCATCTCTTGCTATTAATTTCCCCCTCATCTAATAAGAAGTGTACAAATGAATCAATTCCTAAGTTTTCCTTCTCAGTGTCAATCCGTCTAGCCTGCTTTGGTTCAAAATACCATCTATTTATAGCCGTCAACTGGACTGCTTTGTGGTAGAGACTAATATTGGGCCCGTTAAGCCACACCCCCCCCTTTTTCTTTGGGCGATACAGTGTGACTTTTGCTATTCTGGACACTTGTTCCTTCCAAATCAATTTCTTAAATAACTTTTCACATTTCAAAAAGAAAGCTTCTGGTAAATCTATTGGCAGTGCCATCATCTTGTATAAGATTTTTGGGAGAGCTATCATTTTAAATAAATTACTCCTCCCCATCCATGAGCAGGTAAGACCCTTCCACCTCTGTGTGACCATTTGTATTTGTTCAAGCAATTCTGGAAAGTTTTCCTTATACAAATTATGTGGACTTTTGGTTAAATTGATACCAAGATATTTAAACCCACTTTCTGTGACCATGAAAGGCACAAGCCTAGACAAAACACTTTTCCTTCTGGAGTCGCCTACGTATATCATAGCCACAGATTTTTCTAAATTTATATTGTACCCAGAAACTGGACCAAATTCTTCTATTAAGCTCAGTAATGGTGGCAATGAGTGTTCCGGGTCCTATACAAATAATAGGGTATCATCTGCATATAATGCTATTTTATGTTCCTCCCCTCTGACCGGGATACCCCTTATTTTTTCCTCTCATCAGAGTGCACACGCGAGGGCCTCCAACACTAAGTCAAATAAAAGTGGGGATAATGGACACCCCTGTCTGGTTCCTCTCAATAGTTTGAAACCCTCTGTGAGCTCCCCATTTATTATTAAAAGTGACACCGGCTGGGCATAAATTGCCTTGATACCTTTCAGAAATTCTCCCTCCAAGTCCATTTTTCCCAACGTCTGAAATAGGAATGGAAATGCCACCCATTCAAAGGCCTTCTCCGCTTTGGCCGAGATAACCAAGGCTTCCGATTTCTGGATTTCTATTAACTGTATTATGTTCACTGCCCTCCTGATATTATCTGCTCTCTGCATATTAGGAATGAAACCAAACTGAGAGGGGTGTATTAAATCCTGCACCACATCCTTTAATCTCGCAGCCATGATCCCTGCAAATAGTTTGAAATCTACATTCAATAACGATATTGGCCTATAGCTAGCTGGGAGCTCAGGCTTCTTTCCCAGTTTTAAAATTAGTGAGATATTTGCCTGACTAAAGGTTTGGGGCAGCTCACCTGTCTTTAAAATACCATTATATGTCTGTGCCAGGATTGGGATAATTTTGTCCTGAAATAATTTATAAAATTCCACAGGGAACCCATCTGGGCCCAGTGCCTTATTATTTGGTAAGGATTTAATTATTTTCCTGACTTCATCATTTGATATTGCATTGACTTAATACATTTTTCTACTCTTTTAGGGTCTGATTCCTGTGGGGAATAAAGTTCTCGATAGAAGGACACAAAGGTCTCCTTGATTTCCTTCCCATCACAAGATGTTGTACCATCCTGTTTCTGTATTACTGAAATTGTTATTCCTTTTTAGGCGTTACTTTTTCCTCCAGGCACAATCTTTATACAAAGATTGTTCATATATTGGCAGATGCTGCCAATATATATAAAAACATAAAACTGTAAATTCCTATATTTATCCTGTGATATTATCTGACCTCAATGCAGTAATTGCTTTTATGTGGGTTGGTCAAAATAAAACTCCACAGCACCTGGAAACTAGACAGTGGACTTAAAAAAAACCCAACTGCATAGAGATGCCATGAGAATTTGAATTCAGTAGACTCCTCCCATATTTTATGGGAGACTGCCAAAGTAGTCTGGAGGGGGAAACTAATATCTCGGAAGGCGGCAAACATTAAGGAAAAAAGGGAGCAACTGAAAGATATGTACAATGAATTACATAGGCTAGAAGCAGATAACAGAACCAAGCCCCAGAGAAACCATCAAACTCTGTGTTATGATCAATGCTTTGGAGACAGACAGACACAGAACAATAACAGAACTTCATAGGTCTTGGTGTCATTATCTTGAAAAGAGCAATCGGACAGGGAAAGCATTAGCTCATATGGCAAATATCAAAGAGAAAAGAAGATGTCCATTCCAGTTGTTCAGTTACAAGATGGCCTTTGTCAGCTTCAATCAAAATTTGTATGCCTCAGTGAACTCTCAAGCTGAAAGGCTACATTTTAAAATAAGTTTTATATACCAAAACTAAACACAGATGAAATAGAGGTTACTTACCAGTAACTGTTCTTCGAGAGAGCTCCGCGTATTCTCACTCTTGGGATTCACTTCCTGCTCCGCAGGTTCTGGAAAACCTTTCTGTCAGCAGTATCCAGGCAGGATTTGTCTGGAAAAGACTATAGCATGGTGAGGGCTCCGTCCCTCCACCCCCCTCCTGTCCTTAAAAAGTGTGGGCTCGTATCATGTGGGACGGACCAGTATAAATAGGGGGAGGAGCCCTCACTGCCTCAGTTCCTTCCAACCCAGTCCGGAAGACCCAGTCATGTCAACTGAGACTGAGGGGAAGGAGGGCGGGATGTGAGAATACGTGGAACTCTCTCAAAGAACAGAGTTACTGGTAAGTAACCTCTATTTCTTCTTTGAGGATCTCAGTGATTCTCACTCTTGGGAGAGTAATAAGCAGTTGATCACCTACCTCTTGGTGGAGAGAGTCGAGGATATTAACCAAAAAGTGAGTTCAGAACCACCTTCCCCACGTGGGAGTCTGACCTGGCAGCGAGGTCCAAAGAATAGTGCTTCGTAAAAGTATGCACTGAAGCCCATGTGGCAGTTCTATATGTCAGAGATAGGGATGCTGCAGAGATTGGCAATGGACGTAGCAGTAGCCCTGGTAGAGTGTGCTCTTATGCCCAAGGGTGAGGTCTTGTGAGCTAGCTCATAACATCCCCTTATGCATAGAGTAGTCCATTTGGATATTCGTTGCAAAGAGATTTTGACTCCAATTTTCTGACCTACATAAGATATAAACAGGGAGTCACAAGCTCTAATATCCCTGGTTCTTTCAATGTAGAAGGCAAGCACCCTTTTAACATCCAAGGTGTGAAGAGCTCATTCTGCGTGAGAAGCATGGGGCTTTGGGAAAAACACTGGCAATGAGATTGTTTGATTCAGATGAAAAGGTGAAACTACCTTAGGTACGAAAGTTGGGTCAGTTCTCAAGTCAACCGTATCCCTATGGAACAAAGTATAAGGGAGTGAAGCTCTGAGGGCAGTCAACTCACTCACTCTTCTTACCAAAGTAATAGCTACCAAGAAAGCAGTCTTAATTGCTAGCATGGTACATGATGTTACCTTCAGTTTTGACCTATGTGAGATACGTTTAACAGATTGACTATAGTCTGAACATATTGGCTTTAGTTTGGACATAAAGGCCTGGACATATTTGGTCTTCCGATAACTTTTCCCCTGCTTAACTTTTAACCTTGTTAGTTAATGCTTAGGAAAATATGAGTAAGCTCAT
>QEPC01007016.1:627734-658688 GCA_003113815.1 Sphenodon punctatus
TGTGCCCCCCTTTGACTGTGGGGCCCCCTTCCTCCTCCTCCTGGACCCTCTCCGCCGGGCCGCTGTGCATCGGGGGCCCCCAACGTGCCTTGTTCCGGGTGTCCGCCCCCCCCTCCGAGACTGCCTCTGTTCCTGTGGGGGCACCTCCTTGGACTGTGGTGGTGTGGTGGTGGGGGTTGCTGCTGCCTGTGCCTTGCCCCTTGGTGGTGCCCCCCCTCGTCCCTCCCGTTGTTCCTGGTGGGGTGTTCCGGGCGCCCCTGCCCCCCCTTCCTGACCTTTCCCTGGTGTGTGTGTGTGTGTGTGTGTGTGTGTGTGCCCGGGCATGTGGTCGTGCATTGTGCCCCGCAGTGGGTCCACTGTGTGTGCCGGCTGTCAGCCTGTTCTCGCTCTTCCCCCCTCTCTTCCCGTTTCCCTTGTGTGGGCGTTCCCTTGTGTGCCTTGTGGCTTCGTTTGCCCTCAGGCGGCCGTGTCTGTGTCCCGCCCCTGCCCGGTGCCCTGTGGGGGTTTAGCGCCCGGCGGGGGTTCGGCTGCACGTCTGTTGTGCTGCCGTGGCCCGCGATGGTGCGGCCCGGTTCCGGCCTGTGGTCCCGTTCCCGGCATGTCTGTTTGGGTCATTTTCCCACCCCCGGTGGTTCACTGTGGTGAACCGGCCGCCCGTAACATCTGAAAATACCCAATGCCACCAAATTAACCTTTAGGGATGGAACGGCAAGAGATGACTTCTGCAGGAATAACAAGTACATGAACACATGATTCATAGTAAGGTTGTGTAGAGAAATAGCCTGTATTTCACACCACTTTGAAAATTGCAACCACTTTGCCTCATAGCACCTTCGCATAGAAAGCCTTCGGGAGTTCAGAAGGATTTCCAAAACCTCAGGTGGTGCATTCCTTAAGAGAGCAGGATTAGCCGAGCGGAGAGGTAGAGCATCTGTAAATTGTGGTGCAGAATTGTCCCTTGAGCTCGCGACAGCAGGTCTGGTGTAAGAGGAAGGGTATTGACACCTGATGCTATCATCTGTAGTGTTTGGAACCATGGTTGGCATGGCCAATAGAGTTCAATCAGGATTAGGTGAGCTTTGTCTGTCCTGGCCTTGCATAGTACTCTGTGTTGTAGAGGGATCGGGGGAAAAGCATAAAGGAAGGTCCCGTGCCAGGATATCGCAAAGGCGTCCGAAATTGATCCCGGGGCTGCCCCCGCACAGCTGCAGTATTCTGGTAGCTTCGTGTTTTCTTGTGATGTGAATAGATCTATTATCGATGTCCCCCAGTCCATAAAGATATCCTGCAGGACCTCAATGTTCATGAACCACTCGTGCTGGTCCGACATCTTGCGTCTGAGAACATCCATCACTGAATTGTCCTGGCCCACCAGATGAATAGCTTTTATGTGTATCTTGTGCCCTATGCACAAATGCCAGATGGCTTCTGCTTCTATGGACAGGCATGTGGACCTTGCACCATCCTGCTTGTTCACATACCACATTGTTGTGGTGTTGTCTGTCACAATAAGTATATTTCTTCCCTTGACATGAGGTAGCAGGGCCTTCAGAGCCCAACGTATGGCTCTGAGCTCTAGAAGATTGATGTGCAACTTTGTCTCTTCTGTGGACCATAGACCGTGAACTTGCATGTCTCCCATGTGAGCCCCCCAGCCAGTCAGAGAAGCATCTGACGTGATGGATGCATGGATATCTGGGAGATCGAAGGGCATCCCTTTGAAAACGTGTTCTGCATCCCCCACCACCGTAGATTCTTGTGCACTCCTAGAGGTAATGTCAACATCATGTTGAGCGGCTGCACCGATGGGGTATAATTGCGAGCCAACCATTGTTGGAGTGGTCTGATGTGTAGGCGAGCGTAAGGCATCACCATTGTGGTGGATGCCATAAGACCTTGCAGATGAAGGAAGTAGTGGACTGATCTTGTTGGTCGCGCTAGCAGCTCCTCCAGAGCTTTTCTTATGGCTAGGAATCTGTCTGTTGGTAGATATGCCCTTGCCTGACAGGTATCCAGTATCACCCCTATAAATGGTAGGCATTGTGAGGGGCGTAGATGTGACTTGGGAAGACTGATCAAGAAGCCTAAGTCCTTGAGTAATTCTATTGTCATTTCAAAGTGTTTGTGCAGGGCGCATTGTGATGTCGCTGCAAGCAACCAGTCATCCAGATATGGGAATATCCTCACTCCCTGACGTTGGAGATGGACGGCCACCACCACGACACATTTGGTGAAGACGCGTGGGGCTGTAGATAGTCCGAATGGGAGAACTTTGTATTGAAATTGACATTTTCCTGCAACAAAACGTAAGTATTTGCGGTGAGAAGGGCAGATAGAAATATGAAAATATGCATCCTGTAGATCAAGGGAGGCTAGTCAGTCGCCCTTCTGGAGACCCATAAAAGTAATGGGGAGAGAAGTCATACAGAATTTAAACCTACTGACGAATTTGTTGAGCCGCCTAAGGTCTAGGATAGGTTGGAACCCCTTGTCCTTCTTAGGAACCACGAAGAATTTTGAATAGAAGCCTGTATTAAATTCAGATACAGGGACAGGCTCAATGGCTCCCTTCTGAAGTAATTTATGTTCTTCAACTAGTATTTGAGTTGAGCAGGGGGTTTGGGGAGGCAGGAAGAGGAGTGGGGAAGGGATCGAAACTGAATGGCATACCAAACTGTACAATCTCCCTGACCCAACAGTCAGAGGAAATAGCTTCCCATTGGGGTAAAAAAGGTAGTAGGCAATCATGTAAAGAGGGCTTGTCCTCATGCACTCCCTTGACCAGGTTCTCGCTAAAAGCGGGACTTACTTTGTGTTCCTGATGACGCGTTGGGAGATGGCTTGCCCCGGCGTCTTTGCCTACTGAAGGCTTTGCACTGTTGAGGCCCCTGTAGTTGGTGGTACTGCGCCGTGCTCTGCTGTTAGGCCCGCTTACCCATATTGTAATTATAAGAGGTATAAGCGGGCCTTCTGGGTGAGAAGAAGTAGGGGTTTTGTGCAGGGTAGGGTCTTTTACGGGTGGTATGTATAACCACTATAGACCTAGCCGTCGGATTAATCCCTTTAATCTTTTTCAGTGTATCATCCATAGATGCGGTGAAGAGCCCTTCGCAGTCAAACAGTAGGTCTTCTATTCTGGCCTTATTCTCCCGAGTCAAAGCCGTGAAGTGAAGTCATGCATGTCTGTACAGTGCTATAGCTGAAGACATGCCTCTGGCATTGGCATCTGCTGTGTGCATGTTTGCTATCAGTTGAAACTGTGCCATTTGTAACCCGTCTTTCTGGAGAGCAGCAATCTGTTTAGGGTCTGTGGTGCTGCTGAGTCCAGTGTTGATAGCCACACATTGCTGATGCATAATTGGCTATCCTAAATGATAGGGAGTCTGAAGAAAACATCTTCCATCCCAAGACATCTAGTCTCCTTCCCCCCCTATCCGATAGGGATGTCTGCACCCCTCCTGCTCTAGACTTTAGAGAAGCTGCAGCTATCACTAGGGAGTTCAGGGGTGGGTGTTTATGAAAAATCTGTGCCCCTTCCTTGGGGACTGCATAGAGCAAGTCCGCCAACTTATTAGTGTGAGTCACAGAAGCGGGTTTGCTCCATATGGGAGAGGCAGGTTCCATTAGCTGCTCTAGCATCGGCAGCATTATATGTCCTGATTCACCTGCCCCTAAGATCCCAAATATGGACCCAGTCTGAGACTTCTTGACCACTCTGGTGGGCAGTTTGGGAAGGCAGGTAGCCATTCTCCTTAGCATCCCTTGAAAAGCCTTAGAGTCCTCGATGTCAAGGGATGGGTTCTGGTCAGATATGGCATTGGGGGGGGGGGAAATGGTTTCATCCTCCTCTAGAGAAGGTGATGATGAAGACCATGATCTGGAAGCAGATCTCCCAAGGAAGCTATTGTAGCCAGTCTCGGTACCAATGGTACCGTCTGTCCCAGTTCCTCCCTCTGGTTCCCCAGAAGTGAGGTCAAGAGGTCTGTGGCCCCAGAGGGTGCTAACCTCTCTCCCCACGGCTGAGTTTCCATCATCATTAGCGGCTCCAATGTGCTATGTCCGGTGTCCAGTGCACCAATATTCGCCTGCATTGGTACCGAGCCTTCGGGGTGTGTGTGTGTGTGTGTGTGTGTGTGTGTGTGTGTGTGTGTGAGTGTGAGTGTGAGAGAGAGAGACGTACAGATGCTCCAGCCTGGAATGCACTAGGATGTCGAAGTCCATCTGAGACATGTAGGGCAAGGGGCTGTGGGATCGGTAGCGGTATCCCTGGGCATATGTATAATCAAAATGTCTATCCCTAGGATTGTAGGGTGAACAGCAGGAACACGGCGATCGGGATCTACGTTCCCTGTGGAACCGTAGCGGGGTGCCGCGTTCGTCTCGGTACCGCGGTGACCTGGACCTTGAACGGTACCATCTGTGTGCCTGGGATCGTGCCTCCATGGGTACCAATGTCGTGAGGGTAAGTAGAAGGGGCAGAACCGTCGGTGTGAGCGGTGCCATTTGCTGTGGGGGGAGCCCCTGCGGTGTCGCACCCGTCGGTCCTGATGGAGGTCAGTCGCCCTGTGCTTGTTGCATCTGGGGAGCAGCCACATCCCCTGTGGCCAATCGCTCTGGCAGTTCCCTGGAGCTCTTCTTCTTTTTCTTCTTCTCCCCCTCTGCGTGCCTGGTACCCCGTTCCGAGGAGCAGGCGAGGCTATGACCGCAGGGAGCCTCCGTACTGCCCTCTACTGGGTGTATGGTATCGGGGGTCCAGGGGCTCTCTTCCAGTGTGGGCGGTACCATGGGTCCCAGAGCCATCCTGGATTCTTCAGGCCCAGGTTGCACAGGTTCCATCAGCACCCTCTGCGCCGATTCCATTGGTGTCATGGAGTGCCGAGTGGGGAGCCTGAGAGGCCCCTCTTCTTCACCCTCCAAAGCCCTTTTTGTGAGCAAGTCCTGCAAGTGCTGCACCCTTGCCCTTTTAACTTTGTTTGATAACACCGAACAGGCCCTGCAGGTCTGGGTGTTATGGGCTTCGCCCAGGCAGGCTAGACAGCGGGCATGCTGATCGCTGATGGACAAAGTCATGGGGCAGGAGCTACACCTCTTAAAGCCCAGCTCTTTGGGCATTCCCAGTACGCCCGAAGGGCGGATTGTGCCCAGGGGATGAGACCCCGCAGGCAAGGGCTGCACTCACTGTTTCATGTTCTTCTTCTTCTTTTTTTTTTTCTACTGACCAACGCTGACTAGCGTTGTAAAGGTCTTCCAATGCCATGTGGTTGGAAGGAACTGAGGCGGCGAGGGCTCCTCCCCCTATTTATACCGTCCCGTCCCACGCGATGTGAGCCCACACTTTTTAAGGATGGGAGGGGGTGGAGCCCTCACCATGTTATAGACTTTTCCAGGCAAATCCTGCCTAGATACTGCTGACAGAAAGGCTTTCCGGTACCTGCGGAGCAGGAAGTGAATCCTAAGGGTGAGAATCGCGGAGATCCTTGAAGAAGAAATTAAGTTTATAAATAGTCTCTTATAAGAGTAGGAAGTATTAGATACCATTAAAAATTTACCCAAAAACAAAGCTGCAGGCCCAGACAGGTATCCTGCTGAATTTTACCAGTTATTTGCAAAACAATTACAACTGGGGCTCAAAACAATTTGCCTCAGTTTTGACATCAGCATACAGTGACATGCTCAAATACAACACCATGCTTGATTCTTTTTCCCAGGAAAATATCTCATTGATCCTCAAACCTGATCGAAAACCAGAACTTCCGCCAGTTATCACCCCATCTCCCTTTTAAATCTTATTATTTTTTTTTCAAAAGGTGCTTGCCACACAATTAAGAGCAACAGTTCACAATTTAATTCATGTTGACCAAGTGGACTTTGTCCCAGGAAGGCACTGGACAGACAACATAAGAAAGGGGGTAAATAAAATCAACAACATACAAAAAGTCAATATGGAAGTTATGGTAATATCTGCCGACACAGAAAAAGCATTCGACAACGTGGAGATCACATGCCTGCTTAAAACACTTGAAAAAATGGATTTTCAAGGCAATTTTGTAAATGGATACAGACCATTTATCTTAGACTCCCCTCTTCCCTGGTAGTACACAGAACGATGGAACCTTTTAATTTATGCAAAGGCATACGCCAAGGGTGCCCCCTTTCTCCTCTTTTATTCAATTTAGTTCTAGAAATATTGGCATGTGCAGTCAGACAAATCCCCCAAATTGCAGGTGTAAAAACACAACAAAGAGAACAAAAACTATAATTATATGTAGATGATATGCTGCTTTACGTGGCATATCCCATTCATTCTTTCTCTCCCACCCCTCTTAAACTTGATAGATGAATTTGGTAGAGTTTCAGGATATAAAATAAATCTGGACAAATCTATAGCAATGATACATGCCTCAGATTTGAACCATTATGCTATGATAAGTAAAACTGTTCCCTTTATAATCAACACCATAGGACTTAAATATCTAGCGGTTATCCTGTCTAAACAAAAAAAAATCTCTTTCGAGATCATATCATTGCACTTCTGACAAAAATAGAAGCAGAAGTCAATTCTTGGAAATATTTAGTTTGTTCTTGGTTGGGCAGGAGCAATCTCTTCAGGATGATATCTTTACCAATAGTTTTATACAAAATGTCTGCCATACAAATTCAAAATTACGTTAAAAGTTTTGATAAAACCCTCAAAAATTTAATTTGGAAAAATAAAAAAACAAGAATGGTAAAATTCATATTGATGAGATAAAAAAAAACAAGGTGGCCTGAGTGTACCAAACCTTAGATTGTACTACATAGCTGCTTCCCTTGCAGCTCTCAATAAATGGTATCATTATCCCCAGCATGTGGGGTGTCAAGAGATTGAAAAAGAAAATTTCCAAATACATTCCTTTCAAGAAATATTGCTTGATGAAAGTAAGGCCTTTTTCAAATGGGCTGCGGTGAGTGAGGTGATGAATGTGCACCCGTGGTGGGTGGAGGTGAGTGTGGGTTCCCACAGGCACACACCTATCTCCAACCATCTCCACTCATGAAGTAACCAGCATTGGAGCCTATTGATCCATGCATGGGTGATGGGTGGAGGTGGGTGGAGTGCAGGAGCACACATGCACCCACGCCCACTGACTGTGGTGTTCCCATGGATACACACCCATCCACCCTGCACTACACATTCACACGGGTGCCCCCCCCCACTGCACACGTGTGGAGTGGGGATGGGGGGGCTCCCGTGTGAAAAGGCCCTAAACCTGACAGAGCAATATGGAAACAACATCCATTTGCTGGTACAGCACTGTCAATTTGGGAGTCTATGGCATGTAAACACAGTCTAGAAGCTTCACCGTACTCTCCCATAGATGAGTAGCTTTCAAAAAATTTAAGCTAGCAGTTCCCTTGAGAAAACAAGGAAAGTAGAATATCAAGAGCAGGGCCACTGTTCTCCCCCATTGTATTTTAATAATAAATACAAATAAAAAATAAAACCCAGCAAGAGTTGGAAAAATACACAAAAACTAGGTTAGATTTCTTACAGTATAATCCAGTGAGGAGCTACTTTACGCAGAAACAGCATATACAGATTTTTCAAAGAAAGATCTCCAAATTGGAAAAAAAAATCATTGTTTGATCATTACTTAAGTAAGGGGATTTTAAACAAAATTTATAAGGGTCTCCAGGAGATTTGGTATAAAAAGGAGAATGACTATATTATTTATTTATTATAATAATTTCTATCCTGCCCCTCTTGCTCAAAGGTGACTTAGTTGAAGCTTATAATAATCTAAATTTCCTTATATACCAACATATTAAGCGTATTTCATTGGCCAACTCCAATTCAAGGAAAAACAAAATTAAAAATCAGGCATGGTTTCATTATGACTGTAGAAAGTCATGGGGGAAAGTTAAAGTGGTCTATCAGGAATATCGAATGAACTTTCTACCTCAGTTGCCATCTGAATATTTCTCTCTAAAAAAGGAGTACAAAGATTTGATTATAGACAAAAAGTGTCAGTACGTAGAAAAAAGGTGGCTGACTGTTGGAAGCCAGCGGAGCCAAAGATTTGAGGAAATTCTGGAAACTGATTAATGGATCTTTGTGGAAAGAGAGACATGATTGGACTCTCCCAGTTCCACCCAATTCTTGGATGGAATTTTTCACCTCTATGGATATGACCCCAGATAGCTCTGGGCAAGTATTGCCCACGGATTATGAAATAGAGAATTTACCAGCTTGGTCAAATATAAACGAATTAGAAGTTATCACAACTATAGTGACCTTTAAAAATAAAGCCCAGGGACAAGATCTGGTCCAAATTGAATTTATAAAGGTCAACATGGGCTGGTGAATCCCTGTATTAACTGCTTTATTTTCAGCTTTTAACAACACAGGGAAAATTCCAGTGGGCTGGGGGAAAGCTATAATAATTCCGATTTACAAAAAAGGCCCCTGTTCTAATCCAGAGAATTACAGGCAAATTAGTCTTTTAAGCGTCATCAGTAAGCTATACACCAAATTACTATTAAATAGATTAATACAATGGATGGAACAAAAATAAATACTCTGCCCAGAGCAGGTGGGATTTCAGAAGGGGAGATCTACAACAGAGCAGTGTTTGATACTCCTTCACCTAACAGAAAAGTAAAGGGTAACAAATTGAAGTTTTTTCATACCTTTTTGGACTTGAAGGCCACCTTTGATTCAATCAGATCAATAGGATGATTTTATGGGAGAAATTAGAGAGGTCATAAATATATAGGAGATTAGTTTTCCTTATTAAGAGATTATATGCAGATACGTCCCTGGCAGTTAAGACTGAGGGACGAGGGTCATATCACAGATAATGTTAAAGTTGTTCAAGGTGTTAAGCAAGGTTGTGTCCTGGCTCCTGCGTTATTTAACTTGTTTATAAATGATGCTATTCCTTTGTTAGTCCAACCACAATTTCCCCCCCAAAATTAGCTAATAGGACATTGGGCACTCTCATGCACGCTGACAATCTTGCCCTGCTCTCTCAAACACATATAGGCCTGCTCAGACAGATAAAGGCCTTTTCTAGCTACTGTAGCAAAAATAAGCTGGTTATCAATGTGAACAAATCAAAGATTGTGGTGTTTTCTAAAAGATATAAGAGTTTTAAGTGGTCAATAGAAGGCCAAGTCTTTCAACAGCTAAAATCCTTTAAATACTTAGGAGTTTATTTTCATGCAGCTGGCACATGGAAAACACATTATCAGGAAGCACTTGTGGTAGCCAAACATGCCATGCAAGCTATACTGAGGTACTTTGTGGGAATAGGAAGGACAAGGATCGACCTGGCAGTAAAGGTGTTTAATAGTAAGGTTAAGGCAAGCTTTCTTTATGGAGCAGAACTCTGGACTCCCCTTTCTATACCTTGCACTCACATTTTCTTCAAGATTTGTTGAGGGCTCCAAGGGACACCCCAATGGCTGCTATTAGGCTTGAGTTGGGCTTACGAAGTTGGTCAACAGTTGCTTGGGAACTTATGTTAAATTTTTGACTCAGGATAACTAGATGTAATAACAATAAGGGGTTGGATAAATGTATGCTAGAAGATAGCTATAGGAGCCAATGGATGAAAACCTCTGACAACTGGCTGATGGAGATAGGATTTTTTCAAGTTTACCTTGCTAGTAAGAACTTAACAGCAGCTAGTTCTGAGATATCCTTAAGAATCCAAGGTAGTGCCACAGGCAGGAGGAACTACCTAAAATAAGAGCTTCTCCGCATATGACCAACTATGAAATATGGGTCCCTGCTCAAGGACAAATGGATAGATATTTGTCCTCTTCCCTCACATTCAGAGAGAAATATTTATTCCTTTGTGCCCACTTAAACACCTTACCCTCAAAGGTTCTGGAGGGTCGCTTTTGTGCCCAACTCTATGGTGACCATCTCTGCCCCATGACAACTTGATCACAGAATCAACGCAACATATTTTATTTGATTGTCGTTTGTATGATGCTCTGCACAGAGAAATACTTACATTCGTTTTGGATAAACTATGAGGCAGATCAGATCAGTGCTTGTTGAGGGTTGCTCTTAGTGACTCCTCCTTGGAAGTGACGCAAACAGTATCCAAATTCCTGATTCTTGCTTTTAATTAAGGTCTTGTTTTTTGGAATCAAAGTTATTATAAACCCTTAATCTATTGGGAGCATGGAAGGCTTAGTGGTATTTATTTATCCTGGAAAAAGGAATTTTATTACTGTTTATTTGTTGTGTAAGTGTTATGTTATTTTGTATGTGTTGTCGTCATCTTGGTTATGCAATGGCCTATGGCTGCGCTAAATAAATCATTAAGGTGACTCGGGGTGGCTCACAAATAAGATTCAAATACAAAAATATCCAACATCAATATAAATACATAAACAACAACCATAAAAACAGATCATAAAAGTTCACAGCGAACGATACAAACCCCACCTNCCCCCCCCCCCCCCCAACACCTGACAGAATAGCCAGGTTTTACAGCTTCATTGAAATGTAAGGAGATTCGGACTGAGGTGGTTCTCCACCAGGAGGGCATTCCAAAGAGATGGTTTAGCAGGTCCCACCCCCTTTTGGGGTCCATTTTGGGGAGGTGATGGAGACACACATGGACACACCCCAAAATTCCACTCTTTTATTTATCTCTTTCTCCCTGGCCTCCTCAGGGCCTCCCAGCTTGCCCTGGCCAGGGACAGTCCGGGGTCATAGCCTCACTTACAGGGATCACAGTCCCATAGGAGTCACAGTCCCCCTCACAGGGGTCGCAGCCCCCTCAGGTTAGGGACCACCCGGCCCCTTACTAGGGCACAGCTCGAGTCCCAGCTTAGTCCTGTGCTCCCTCCAAGCCCACCATGAGTCCCTTCTCTGGGGTCTCCAGAGTCCTCAGTGCCTGTGTCCTGCCTACCCCTCCGGGGAGTAAGCGGGCATCACCGCTCTCAGGTTCCAGCCCTTCCAGGCACTCACGTGGTTCAGCATTTCCCTGGAGTGTCTCTGCTGACCACCCGGTTCCTCGCTCCTCACGGACAGTCCCTGCAGCTCTGGCTCATCCTTCGAGCCCTACGGCTCCCTGCAGCTTGCTGGCCGCCCCTCCGGCTCGGCTCATGGGTCTAGCAAGTCTCCTGCTCTCTCACCGCCTCCGCTCCCACTGGGTTCCATCTCTCTCTCTCTCTTTTTTAGGCCCACAGCATTTCAAACCCCCTCACCACCTGGGGAAGCTGCTGCCTGACTTCCTCTTAAAGAGACAGCCCCTGCTATCTCTCTTGGAACAGAGACGCACAGCGCTTCCCTGTTACAGATGGTGCGGCTGCCGAGAATGCCCACCTGTCTGTATGGACCCACCAGGAATGCGGGACCTCCAGGAGGGTGCTCCCAAAAGACCGCAGCGGCCACCCAGGGAGTGAAGCAATCTTTCAGATAAGCAGGACCAAGACCATTTAGGGCTTTAGAGGTTAAAACCAGCACCTTGAATCATGCACAGAAGACAATAGGCAGTCAGTGCAATGTTCGGAGCACAGGTGTAATGTGCTCCCTGTGGCCCATCCCAGCCAGGAGATGGGCCACGGCATTTTGAACCAGCTTCAGCTTCTGAACCATCACCAGGGACAGCCCCATGTAGAACCATTTCATATTAAGAAATGGGAGAAAGATTAAACCTGCAATTTGATTTAAAAAAAACCAACTAGGACAAATAAAAGATTACACTTTCAAAGGCTATTAATCACTAGAAACACAAGAGACTCAGATATGAATTCTGTTTCGCTATTTGACTCCTGCCCACATGAAAAAAATTCAAGAGAAGGGAGGAAGGGATGTGTTGGCTTGGGGGATATGGGTCCTTTCTCCATTGCTTTTGGAGTTGTACTAAAATCCAGCCCTTTGAAGATGGATATGGAACCAAATTAAAAAAGCCACAGGCTCTCCCCTAGCCTTTTCCCCAGAAACTGCAATTTTGGCACTGTATCCTGTAACTGTATCCTGGTTACGTACTATCAAGACACCTGCCACGAGATCATACTGGTGAGCATCCACACGATCACGAGCAACTGGAGAGGAAACAGTGAACCCACCAAGGAAAAATTGACTGCTTATATGTGGCATAACGCCACAATGGAAAAAAATCTTAGTAGAATTGAAGGTGGACATGACTGACTTTGTAATTAAGTAGACCCAAGGATTAAAATACTCCAAAGCAAGAAATATGCACAAAGATGAAACTCTTTTTTATTTGTATCTCAAGTAGTAAATGATTTGACACTTTAGTACCACCAATTGTGAATGGATATTATAATATACTGGACACTCAGTTGACTGTTTTTTATGTTGTTTGTTGGTCAATAATATAAAGATGCTTTTGTTCAGTCCCACTGCACAACTATGTATCTAAGAAAAAATATATTAAAATGTTTTTTTTTTAAAATTAAATGTCAGTCTTACCACACTGAACCATGACACACCTGAACCTGCTATTTGGATCCAGAGGCAGAACAGGAGCACTAAGTGGTGTTATAATTAGCCTAGTGCTAATAAAGGAGTTCCTTGAAATGGCAAAGGCTCCCTTCCATAGGGATGTGCACAGTAATTCTCTTTTGTTTTCATTATTCATTTTGTTTTCATTATTGAAATGTCATCCTTTTAAAAACATTTCATTAGTCTGTGTTTCATTTTCGTTTTTACTTTCTTTTTTTATTTCCATTGGTTTCAATGGAAAACACATTTTTAGTTTTAACGTTTTATTTTTCATCCAATTTTGGTTCAACTTGGTGGGAATGTACCCCCAACAGAGGAAAATGTGTGACAAACTTCAGAATGAATGATTAAAGGGATCCCATTTTATAAGCAGTTTATAAGAAGTTGAATTTGTTGTTTTACACAATTCTGTGTACATATTCCTGGCTGTAACTTTTGCCTCCCATATGATTTGGAGGAAACTTGGCAAGAGTACTTATCTAATGGTACTCTCCCTGCAAAATGTCAGAAGGATTCATAAAGGGTTCCAATGTTATAACCAATTTACATTTAAATGCATTTTTGTCTGTACCATCTTTTTATTCCAGCCAGTTTACATGAAATTTAGAAGACTTCCATATCAGACCTTTAGGAGCAACTCTGACAAATATCAAAAGGATCTAATAAAGGGTCCCAAAGTTATAAGCCTACACAGCATCTGGAGAGTATGAGCCTATGCCAGGGATTCGCTGAGGTTTGCAACTATAGTAAAAAATGTGGTTGTGATGCCAATTGGCCAGCAGAAATGTCACCCAGATATCATTCTGTGCTGTGACCACCACGATCCCCTCTTCCTCACTTGTTACTGGGAAGTTGGAAGCATCTGCTTAGGAAAGCGCCAATAAGGGATTCTCTTATGTCCTCTGTGACAGTGCTTTTGGATGTGATTGTAATGACAACTGGCCAGCCTGGATGTGTAAACCATGTCTTCTGATTTCTGGGATACTTACCCCTTCCCTCTGCCTTGCTGTCTGAAGTCCCAATTATATCCCTTCTATGCCCACCTCAGAGTCACCCACAATTGGTCCTAGAAATCTGGAAGCATGTAGTAAGAGAGGCAATCACATCTATGTCCTGGCCAGGGTATCTTTGACAGATATTTCAGTCATCTCTGCTGTTTGGCACAGACTTCAGTCTGGGAAGGCAACCCAGGTGTGTGCGGGTGTCCGTCACCTTGCAGAGAACACCCCAGGAGGGGGAAGGATGAGGTTAGGTGGCAACTGAGATGCATGGGGATTGGATTTATGTAGCTAGTTGAACTTTTGTAGTGAGCTTTAGCACACACACGCAAAAAGCCTGGCAGCAAAGTCTGAGAATGCTCTGACTATAGCCAGAAATAACCACAGTCAAAGAGCAGGCCCAAAAGAACAACAACTTATATCTACCCTCTATGCCCGCCTTGAAGCCACTACCGATTGATTCTCCTGTAAAGGTGAAAGCATGCAGTAATTGATCAGTGAATGTGTCTTTAAGTCTGTTGGGCTGCTCCCTATCCCTTCTACAGCCTCCTCCCTCCTGCCATACCTGTCTCTGAATGGCATTGTATGTGCTATTTACCTGAGTAATGAATGCCTTCAAGAGGGAAATTTCAATTGCTTATAAAATTTGTCCCTTTATCAAATCTTTCTACAGTTTGGCAGAAATGATCATGAAGATCTGAGGCACAATATTGCCTAATTTCATGTAAAATGAATGGAAGACAAACATGACACAGCCAGAAATGCATTTACAAGTAAATCACTTATAACATAATGACCTTTTATTCAATCCTTCTTAGATTTGGCAGAGATAGTAATATTGGTGGAGGTATAATATTGACAGTTTATGTCCAAATTAGATAGGAGACAAAGATGTTACAGCCAGAAATGTGTAAGCAGATTTTTGTAAAATAACAAATTACAACCACTTGTAAAATCAGATCTCTTTATCCAGTCTTTCTGAGGTCTGGCACACAGATTGCCCTCTGTTGTGGGTACAACCCTACCCTACCAAGTTTCATTAAAGTCAGATGACAAATAAAGACGTTAAAGCCAAAAATGTGTTTTTCAGGTTTTTCCTATTAATTCTTAATAACAAAACAATGTTTGTTACATTCTTTCATTTTCATTATTCAATAACACAAATGAAAAATCCGTATTTCATTTTTGTTATTATAATAATGAAAATGAAATGCACATCTCTACTCTTCCATTCTGACCACCACAGTGAGATGATGATACAATGTGAAGAGATGGAAACAAAGCCACATTATCCAGATATTATGTCAGATATGCAGTTGAGCAACCACCATACTTTCCTGTATGTATCTGTGATGTGGTGCTTGGGCAGACTTCAGGGGTTGGGTCCAGGACAGAGACAGGATTGGGGTCCAGGAAGTAGCAAAGTTGAGTTCAGGGTCCAGAAGATTCAGCAGCAGAGCAGGCACACAGGCAGAAAACATGCTTGTGCCACGATCAGGGGAAAAACAGATCAAGATGAGGTTCAGATCAGGGCCAGGACAAGGAACACGTTCAGGAATGGGAGTAAATCATTACAGCTGATGTTCTGACTTACGCAGATTCTTGTGGCTGTAGGACAGCCTTTATCTGGGCAGGTAACCAATCAGGAAGTTGTGGAATGTGAGCAAGGGTCTGGAATCAGAGGCCTTTAGGGCAGATTCCAGGCTATTGTCAAGATCTGGGAAAGGCACTGTAGAACAGCCACTGCTCCAGAGTCTTGGAGAATAGATGCTAGTTCAAGACCTCATTCTGGGTAACCCCACCCTGAACAGTGACAAGTGTGGTATTGGCTGGGCCTTGGGAATCAGTTTGATGGTTGCATTTGAGGGCTGATGCAAGTATTTGTAGTGTTTATCAAATGTGATTGCTCAAATACAAAGCAAAATCAAGAAGTTTTGTCTGGAGTCAAAAAGTTGTTTGTTTGTTTGTTTGAAGTTTACATTAAGCAGCTGTTTGCTTGTTTGTTTGTTGTTTGTTGATGTCATTGCTCTGAAAAAATTTTCTGAAACTTGTTAGTCAGTGTCACTGATTAGTCAACATGGATTTAGCAAAGGGAAGTCATGCCTCACCAGGACTGAAGCAGCAACTCCTTTTTCCGCTCTGCTATTTCATTCTGCCATTTTGGAATTGCCCCCAACTTTATGCAGCTTTTCGGCTGGCATTCCACTAATTCTGCCAACATTCCACTAATTTAGAAACTGTTGGAACAATCTCAGAAACTGTCAGAATAAACATTGTTCCACTACTTTGCAGTGCTGGTGGAAATTGCAGAAGATCGAAACCGTTGGAAGAAACATTGTTCCGCTATTTTCACAGCTGATGGAAGTAGCGGAATGAAAGTAGCAGAATGGTGGAAGTAGCAGAATGAACATCTCTATCGCACCATGCCACTCATGGCAGAAGAGATTTTTTCATCATAAAAAGCTACCGCAGCAGCTTGACGTTTCAGCCCCATGCCTCACTAATCTACTGGAATTTTTTGAGAGGGTGAATAAACATGTGGATAATTGGGAGCCTGTCAATATAGTGTATCTGAATTTTCAGAAAGCATTTGATAAGGTCCCGCATGAGAGATTCTTGAGAAAATTAAGAAATCATGGGATAGAGGGTAACGTCCTACTGTGGCTTGGTGACTGGTTAAAGGATAGGAAACAAAGAGTAGGACTAAATTGTCCATTTTTACAATGGAGAGAAGTAAATAGTGGAGTGCCCTGGAGATCTGTACTGGAACTGGTGTTATTCAAAGTATTCATTTATGATCTAGAATAATGATCTAGGAAGTGAAGTAAGGAGTGAGGTGATCAAATTTGCAGACAACACCAAGTTACTCAAGGTAGTTAAAACATGAGTGGACTGTGAAGAACTGCAGGAAGATCTTGCAAGACTTAGTGACTGGGCATCTAAATGGCAGATGAAATTTAATATGGACAAGTGCAAAGTGATGCACATAGGGAAAAACAATCCAAATGTTATGTACGCAATGCTGGGTTCTAAATTAGGAGTTACCTCTCAGGGAAAGAATCTTGGAGTCAGTGGGGTAAATTCTATGACCTGCAGATCCCATGTGCAACCTCCATGTGTGCATGTGCATGCAACCCACTCACATGTCCATTGGGAATGCATTATGCGGTGCAGAATCTATGCAGGATTCCAAGTGGAGGTTTTGGGATTGTGGGCAATACATTGAAATCCTCGGCTCCGTTTGCGGCAGCGACCAACAAAGCAAACAGAATGTTAGGAATTATCTGTAAAGGTATAGAGGATAAAACTGAAAATATTTTAATGCCACTATATAAATCAATGGTGAAACCGCACCTTGAATATTGTGTGCAGTTCTGGTCAACCCATCTCAAAAAAGATGTAGTAGAAATAGAAAAGGTACAGTGAAGTACAACAAAAAAGATAAGAGGTATGGAACGACTCCTCTATGAAGAGAGGCTGGATAGGTTGGGGCTCTAGGGGATATGATAGAAGTTTATAAAATCATGAATGGTGTGGAACAAGTTCATAGGGAATGGTTATTTACTATCTCAAATAGTAGTATAACTAGAGGACACTTCAGGAAACTAACAGGTAGCAGATTTAACAGAAATAAAAAAGTGCTTTTTTACTCAACACAAAATTAAATTTTGGAATTTGTTGCCAGACAATGTGGTCAATGGCTCACCCCATTGTGACCTGTTGGGTCCTTCTTCCAAGTGACCGAGATTGACCACTGCCAGAAACAGGTGCTGGGCTCGATGGACCATTGGTCTGACCCAGAATGACACTACTTATGTTCTTATCAGTTTACTTGCCTGTATCCAGGATGTAGTAGTTACTTAGTAGTCCAGCTGATATGCATGCAAGCACTCCCTGTTGTCACTTATTTCAGTGCCTTTTCCAGTTCTTCCTTGCAGGGTGGTTGGAAGCTTTTGTCTTGTTTGAGCTGACTGCTTGTATTTACACCACTTTTTTTTCTATTTGACACCTCAAAAATTTTCTTTGTCTGCTTAATCCTTATTAGGAGTGTGGGGACCGAATTTGAAGAGACCATCTGCTGTTGGGTATTTGGTACTGCACCAAAGTTTGCGATGAGTGTTTACTAGATTTTTTTTTTTTTTTTACATATCCATTTCTGAGATTATTTTTTTTTGGCAGTCTTCTCTTGTTGCAGGACTTGCTGTCAGACTCTTCAGGAAGTAGTTGACTCTTTCTGGAAGAAGAGGAAGGCAATATTATTCCCAAGAATGGAGTGTGTTGGGGATCTAAGATCCACACTATTTAACTCTTTCATCCTGAGGAAAGGACCAAGATTTACTGTGCTTATTTTTTGTTGTGCCCTAGACAGAGACACACATTAACTGGGTTCCACTAGAATCAATTTCCTACTTTCCATTTTTATTTACCTCAGTGTGTACAAATATGTTATGCAACAAGAAAGTAGCTGCATTGTATGTGGGTCACAATTCTCTGTGCTGCCCATGATCAATTCTCTGTGCTGCCCATGATATATTTAGTCTAACCCTTTAAGTTGATTAACCATACCTTTAATTATTATTTCAGGGGAATAAGCCTGCTTTCTTTTGTTTTGTTTTGTGTAGAAGTCATGCTTTTTCACTTTGTGCCACAAATGTCTATTACTGCTCTTAGAGAGACAAAAATCATTAACCGAAAGAGAGAGAGTTTCTCTATACATTTAGCTCACTGATTTATTTCCATAATTGCCTGGATCGAGATCCCACACATCAAGTGCCACAAATTATGTCAATTCACCAAATCGGTGGTTGCCAACAGAAGGCTGAGACTTGCCAGATTCAGTTAAATACTTTGGCTCACACATCACATCCTTCCATGGAAAAACGCCTAGGAAGGCCAAAAAATAAGACAGAACAATCCACAGCCTTGAAGCAGAAGATTTTCCACTGCATCATATCCTCTGGAATGACTGGGAGTGGAGTTAGGACACCCACAGCGTGTGAAGTGATTGCCGCACTCATAGCCAGTGCTTATCCCAAGATCCATGGCAAAATCCTATCAATCTTAAGGTACACTTAAAAACATCTATTCCACATACAGACCCTGATATACATCATCAGACTCCCTGGGTCTCACAGCACTATTTCTTCAAGGAGAGTTTACAGGTGCAGAGCAGGGATTTGCATAATGTTATGCCAAACACCAATAGCATTAAGTTACATTACACAGGTGAAATGCCTGTGGTTTTGAGTATGAGTAAATCTCCATGCTAGCTAGTACTCCACCCCGCATAGTAACACACCCCACCCTATCCTATATGAATGCAGTGGCTATCATGGAGCTAAAGGGACATAAATTGCCATATTTCTCCAACCCTGGCTTGTCGAAGCACCCCAATAAGACACAGAGACCACAGCTGGGTTCAAAACTGGCTGCACTCTTTCTTTAACTAAAATTCAAATGAGGCCGGTGGGTAATTGCACAGGCAATTCGGGTCCAGTATGCTAGCTACATAACATAACTTATTAACTTAAGTACTGATGTGGATGTGCCCTCCAGCGTTAGTACCAGTAACGGACAAACCTCCCCCTTCGACAGCACCCTGGCTCTGGCCGAACAGGGGGACAGGCCCAACTGTGGGTATGAGTAAGGAGGTGAGTGCCCTCAGAGTCAGCGGACAGTGTCCTTACTAACCCCGCTAAGGCACCCCTCCCAGGGTCATTACCCCAGTCCGTACAGTGCCCCACATCACACTGGGTATCACCTCCACATCTCTTAAGGAGATGACTCTTCCTATTTCTTACCTATTTATCCTAATATAGCATACTGGACCCTTGCCACAAAAGGGGGAGACAAACCTGAACTCTCCCAACACCCACCGCTTACACCAAAGCCCATTCTCTCAAGTGCTCGGCTAATGCTGACAAGTAGATCTCATTTCCATGCGGGCAACAAGTGGACTCCATCCTCCCGGAACAGGTTCCTCCACCCTCATACTATCCCTGGGTGCCTAATGGTTGTTCCTCCAAAGCCAGCTACCCACTTTGCTATCTCTTGACTCACATTCCTTCCGCTTCTATCAATTTTTCCTGGTTTAATTGTCGTTTCCCACTTAACTCTAGGTATGAAACTTGTCCAAACTATCTGAATTCCTATAAACCAATGTTTAACCATCAACAAGTTCTCCTTAATCTTTATTATTAAGTTAACCCCTTTTCGGACTGAAAGGTCGTTTTCTCCTAAGTAGATGACTAAAATATGTGGTGTTCCTGATTCCCTCAGGTTCCTTAACATTGGAAGCAATTGGTTCCATCTCATCCCAATCTTGCCTATCCATTGAATCACAAACTTTTCGTCCAACCCTAGCTTTAAACCCCAGGTGGTCCTTGTGGCAGCTCTGCTGGCCCACCACACCAGACTGCGGTCCACGATCCACACCCCACGTCTTTTGGCCCCGGTGGGCCTGGGTCCTAACTGAAAAAACACAATAATTTATTGCAGGTGAGGTCTCACATATTTTTAATATGTCCCAGACTGCCATCTGCCTAATGACTTAATTGCCTCCTCGGGCAAACCTGCTGCTGCTGCTGTTGTAGCTGCCCCAATTCTGAAGGAATGTGACCCAAATTCCCTAGGAGGCAAACCGGCTCCCCCCAACGCAGCCCTCAGGACTGCAGTTAATTGGTAACTTGTCACTGGGGCCATCGACTTATGTATGTATAAAACTCCTGGGACTCACGGACGAATGGTTAAATAACGCTTCATCTGTTCGACCTGGCATATCACCGATTCCACATTCATACAGCTCTACCATTTATCCCCTTCTCCTTGGTCTGTCTTTGAACATCAGAGCCTCAACTTCAGCCCATCCTTAGTCCATTCCACATCCTCCAGCCCTAATGCTCAACCAGTGCTGTCTCTCCGAGATCTAGGCACCACTTCAATACTCCTGAATCCTCCAAAATATGTTGTAACATACATTGCAACAAACAATTGTGCCTTGAAGGCATCGTGACAAACTCCAGGTAAAGTACCTACTATCTGAACCAACACGGGTGTAGTTATTGGTGCCCAAACCATAGTGGGGGCTGGTGTGGCCCTCGCCCAACTTTCTAGCATGTGCTTTAGGTAAAAACCTTTATCCGGGGGAGGGAAACCTTGTAATCTACTCACAAAGGCAAGGGCCGCTACCTTTCCAGCTATAGTGCCCGCAGCTAACCCTTCTTATGGAGCTCTATTGAGAACTAGATGGCCTCCGGCTCCCCTACGACCCCAACCTTTGTTTGCCCTGAACAGCTGAAATTCCCAGAAGGCCCTACCATATGCTGCCTGGGTTCTGGGAGCCAATGATCCCTGCACGATAGTCTGCATCTCTATCTCTCAAGGCTCCACACCCCTGGTGGTAGGGGGTCTGCTAACTCCCTAGTCATTTCCAGGAATTGGTCAATATGAAACCGAGAAAGGGCATCGGCAATGCCGTTGTTGATGCCTGGTACATGCCATGCCCTGAATAGAATATTGTCTTTTAAACACGCCCCCACCAATGTCCGCACCAGTGACATGACCCGTGGAGAGTAGGAGGTAAGGATGTTGACGACGTGCACCACCGCCATATTATCGCACCAGAAGAGAACTGTGCAGTTGACAAATTGTTGTGCCCACAGCAGCACAGTGATCACAATTGGGAAGAGCTCCAGGAATGCCCCAGACTGATGCCACTCGCGGGGCCATGGTGCCGCACACCAGCGCGTCTGAAAATACACCCCAAATCCTGCACCACCGGCAGAATCCGAATGTATCTGCAGATCAGCCTAGAGCAACCACTGCTCCCTCCAAAAAATCACCCTGTTATACCCCTCCAAGATATCCATCCATGTACCTAAATCCTGCTTCATGTCCCTGATGACTCGTATTCTGTAATGGGGCTATAACTTCCCCCTCAGCTTGCCATACAACCTTGATAGAAAGGCTCTACCCGGTACCATGACTCGGCATGCGAAATTGAGGCTCCCTACCAGGGATTGCAAAGCCTGTATCATGACTTTCCAAGCTGTCATGCACTCCCTAATCTTTATCCTCATGCTTTCCAACTTGTCTTCAGGCAATCTTGACAACCTCAATTTTGTGTCTAATTCAATGCCAAAATAGGTGATCCTTGTGGCTGGTTCTTCAGTCTTTCCTGGGACCAAAGGGACTCCCAGTTCCCCTGCCACCTTTTGAAACAATCGCAAAGTGGCAGCACAACCACCCCCACCCCCCACCCCCGGGTGGGCATATTATCAAGAAGTCATCAAGGTATTTTGTCAAATCACCTACCCCCAGCTGTTGCCTGAAGACCCATTCTGCGAGGGAACTAAAACGTTCAAATGCAGAACAGGATATGGAGCACCCCATGGGCATGGCCCAATTGTAATAGTACTTGCCCTCAAATCAGAAGCTCAACAGGTGAAAACTGCTGGGGTGCACCGGCAGCAAGCGGAATGCTGATTTAACATCATGCTTTGCCATCAGATCACCCTGTCTCATTTACCAAGGCTCCCCGAGGGTGGGACAAATGATGGATCATGCAGAACTCTCCCTCCGCCTTCTTTGTGACAATCCCCAATGGGGACACAACCAGGTCGTCCATGGGGGGGGGGGGATTCAAATGGGCCTGCCACCCTCCCTTCTGCAACCTCTTTCGTAATTTTCATCCTCACTAAACCCTCCCACCCTTCTATGGATTTCAGGTTCCAGGCTGTTCTTTAATGGGAAACTTGGCCTGCTGAAATGAGAAATCCCTGTTTAAAACCTTGCACCACATACTCCACTTCTGCCCTGTCGGGGTTCCCGGTTAGGGCTCTCTCAAGATGATCAGTTCAAACTGGTGATGATCCCATTTCGAGGGCAGAGCCCCGGGGATGCTCCTCAGCTTCCCAGTCCATTTCCACCTCCTTGACTAAATCTCTCTCAGCTGCCCTTCTGCCTGGGCCAAGAGCAGGTGCTTGACGGGTGCCCCCCTCCACAGTTAGAGCACCCGTGGTGAAACCTACACGTGTCCCCATTACATCGGCCCACCTTATTGTACTCCCAGCACAGGCCAGGTGCATCCAGACCCTATTTACAGCTGTCCCTGCGAAATGGCTCATCCATGGGCACAACCCCCCCTCGCACCAATGGGTGCCCGCTATCTGCACGTGGCACGTTCGTCGCATCAATCATACATTCAAGCCACAAATCTGGCACATGTTTATCTCAGGGGAGGCCTGGTGTGTTCGCCGCCCTATGATGAAATGCCTTGTCATAGCGCAGCCATGCCCCTTGGGGTCCCGTCCCATGAGCCCTCCATATGATATCTGCATATTTATGGAGGTCCAGCCCCTGCCCAGGATCTGCTTGCATTATAACTCCCATGCAGACCTCGTATGCGGATGTCCAATTTGCCCAATTCCGATCCGCTTTAGGGCGCTGGAATTTTTCCTTTCCTTTCCCTCCTTCCAGCTCTGAGTGATCCACAATGGGGTCACTGAACAACAGCGCATAAAGGTTCACATACTCCCCCCGCCAAATTTTTTCTTTTGTGGCTTGCGTTAAGTGATTCCCTAAAGGGGCTGCAAATTCGCAATGTCTCTCCCCAGGGGACGAGTCACCACCAGAGTTCCCGCCCCCGAGGCCAGAGGGGCTGTGCTTGCTCCTGTGGCTGTGGGGGCCAGGTCAGCTGCTGGTGTACCAGCCCTTAGTTGTTCCTTCCCTGTGAGAGGCACCACTGCCTCCATGCCCATATTCAGGGGGATAGTTGGCATAACCCACGCCGAAGACCTGTTGATCATTATCAACTGAGGGGCCTTTTGTTGCTGCTCTTGGAATCCCCCATCCAAGGGGGTTACTACCATCTGACACACACCCCCGCAGCACCCCACTGGGGCCCTGTGCTGGGATGCGTTCACCCCTAATACCTGGATTTCTGCCATGCCCCCCACCATCGGTGAACAGAATTCCATAACTTCCCTGTACCCCATAGCCGTGCCCTCCTGCCAGGATGACTCACCATACCCCGTGGTCCATTGGTTTCATGTCTGCCGGGTTCCCTTTGCTCATATTCCTGCAGGTGATCCACCACCTCCCTACGCAGCTGGTTCTCAAGGGCCAGGCTCCTCTGCCACATTTCATCATTGCCGAGCTCTTCATGCTGTGACTGCTCCTTGACATGCCTCCTGCTTGCCGGGGGTTCACCATCTATGCATAGGGGGAATAGCCCAGGCTCCCCATGCCCTGCTGGCTGGGTGTCCTGGTCCTGCGCTACTCCCAGTGCCGCCATTGCTCCCCCCTGTACTCTCTGCTTCTGGTAGTGCCCCAGTCCCAGAACTCCCACAGGGTCACTGATCCCTGCTCCCGCCCTGTTATCCCATGGTGCGGGGCCCTGGCCAGGGTGGTAGAGGGCCTGCATTATGGGGCCCGTTCCCAGTGCCCCAGCCAGGCCTGCCTGTATGGCTATCGATGTTGTCACCCCGATGTTGTCGCCGCCATTACGGGCTTGAAGGGGACTTCCACTCCTAATACATCTTGGCTCAAAAGACTGGGCCTTTTCTGCTCCTTTCATCCCCTGCATGGGGAGAATTGGAGGTGGTGGCTTGGCTATTTATCTTCAAACACCATTTGCAGTACTCTGTGAACAGTTAAGAGCATGAATTTTTGAATTGCTATATGGAGCGAATGGGATGGAGCTCACTTAATGAATCTGGATGGTTCCAATTTAAACATGTTTTTAATGCTTTATTTTTAAGTATGTCAGTGCGTGGCTTAAGGGGTTTGGGAGGAAACCTGTTCATAGCACCTTTTCTGAGGATAAGAAAGTGAAAGATTATCAAAACGGGTGTCCTTAAATAATTTTAAATTGGCTAAGAAAACAGAGTCTGTCAATACCTGTGTAGAGTGCACACAGACTTCCAAAAAAAAATAGGAGCATAGTATTAGCAAAGCATTGCTCAATCAGTGTCATAGGTCAAGCAATGTCTTATTTTCTGCTTCCTGCATTTGTTAACAATTGATAACCCATTTTCAGAGATGTTTCTAAGTCCTTCTATTTTGAATTCTCCCTTCTGCAAAGAAGCAGCCAGAATAAACAAGGTTGTGTTTTTTAAGCAAGCTACCCAGATAGATTAAAAAAAAAAAAAGAAAGAAAAAAAAGAAAGAAGTTACCATTCTTAATCCCTTTCCCAGCTAATGGAAAACATAACCAGCAAAACACCAATCCAATCAAAGACACAGTTCTTCATCTGAGAATCCAGGCACAACCAGAATGACTTTTTCTAGTGAACAAGATAGATTTATAACTGGTTCTTTATCTTGGGTTTATTTATGAGGGACTCATTAATTTAATTGTAGGAATGGTCAAGCAACATCCACTGCAATATAAAAACTTCCTCTAACAATCACTGAGCCAATTCACAGATCATTTCTCTTACTTCTGATTTACAGTATCGTAAATCATTCAGGGCCTGATCCTTGAAGAGCAACAAAGTCTTTCAACTGATTTTTGTAGAATTGCTCCAGTCCCACAGTGCAGTAACAGAAAGCAGAATTTAGACCAGCGTCGCAACTGTTTCCAAAAATTAGGCTAATTGAAAAAGCCACATAAAGTTAACAATCAACAATTACCCAATTAAAGCGGGACAAGATCAAATGAATAAATAAGATTAAAGCTCAACTGGCTATTATTAGAACACTGGTATAATTGAATTGAAAAATTCATCAACATCAGAGGCAGCCAACTGATAAGCCTTTCCTGCATCAGTCTCACGCCCAGCAATTGTTTTTGCATCACCACCACCATCATCACAGCCATGCAATAGAATTTTTTTCCCCATCCAGTTTTATCGTAACCGTAGCTTGTTAAAAAGACAGATGCTCTAGTCTTAACTGAGCAGAAGAAATTCTTGTTCTTTCTTTGCAATGGGAAACTGTGTGAATGCCAGCAGGAGGATATTACCACTCTGGGGGCTTTCAGACATTGTGGGAAGTCCAAGACAGTGAGAGATCCTAAGAGGCTCTCCAAGGTGCCCCCACAAAAAGCACTATGTGATTTCCTTGGAGTAACCATGCAGTGTCAGTTTCCATGTTGTTTATATTATTATTATTACAAAAATGATTTATTACAAATTCTTACTACCCCATCCCCTCCTGCCACAGGCAGCTCGGGGCAGCTTAAAATATAAAGTTAAAACATAACAGCAACAATAAAATGCAACGTCCAATATAAAACAAACAACAGTACCAAGACTAAAAATCCCCCCCTCCCTCCTACCCAACCCTTCACCCATCCCACCCCCCTCCCTCACCATACATCTGCCAGAACAGCCAGGTCTACAGTTCTTCTAAAAGGAGGAAAGATTGGGGACAAGCGGACAGCTGCCAGGAGAGATTTCCACAGCTTTGGAGCAGCCGCTGAAAACGCCCTCCCCAACGCTCGCAGGGACTTTGAGGAGGGCACTCCCAACCACAGTATGAATCTCACATGTAGAAATATGCTTTCCCTGACATTCGTTCTGCTCCTTCTCTCTAAACCTCTCCTGAAAACCTATTGTTTTCTCTCAGGCTTTCCCTAACATCTCCTCCCCATAGACTTACTACAAATAATTTCTATAGCACTACTAAGCGTGCACAGCACTTTACAGTCACAGACATTGGAGACAGGACCCTGCCCTGTGGGCTTACAATATAAGATGGAAAAGGTTGAGGGGAACATGGGGAGAGACAGACACAAATATGTTTTCATTTTACAGATGGGGAACTGAGGCTGAGAGGTTGTGACTTGCCCAAGGCTACCCAGTGAGTTCCTGGCTAGGGCAGGATTCAAACCCTACCTTCTCAGGATAAACTGGATTAGTTAAACTGTATTTTTTTAAATGTCCAATAACAGTTCTTACTCAGCTCCATACAGATGGGGAACTGAGTAATGGTTCCTTTTAATGTATTTTTTTCTTCCCCTTTACCTTCCCTTTTAAAACTATATCAAAATGGAACTTAAATGGATTTTCATTGGGGTGAAACTTGTAGGGATGGGCGAACAGATCACGGTTCGGGTTCAGCGTTCGGTTTGGCTGCATTCAGTTCGGCCGTTCGGTTAGTTCGCCGGGTTCGGGTTCAGCCGTTCGGTTCGGTTCGAGAAATGTTTTGTTATGGGGTTATGGGGTGTTGTTTGTTTTTTATATTTTTTTTATTTTTATATTTTTTTTGTTTTTTATTGGGTTTTATATGGTTTTCTTTTGTTTTTTATTTGTTTTTTGTTTTTAAATGGGTTTTTTATTTAATGTTTTTATCTAATATTATATATATCTATCTACACTAAATCTAACTGCTATTAACTATTCTAAATGCTATGAACTAAATGGATTATCTAATAAGTACACAGGCCTACTCCTACAAACACTAAAACTAAATCACTACACTATCTCTATCACTAAGCTAACTCCTACAACCGTCTACTAGCTCTAATCTATCTATCTATCTATCTATATCTGGGTGGGAATGACAAACAACACAAGGTTTCAGTTTAAGGTTTAAGTTTCATTTCAGTACAAAACTGAAATGAAATTTAAAGCAATCTAATAATCCTACTCTAAATGAAAAAAACAGGGGAAGGGAAGGGAATCTGGGTTGGAATATATGGGAGAGGGAAAGGAGTCAATGGAGGGAGGAAAGAAGATTGAACACAGGGAACACAGGGAGGGGTAAAAACAAAAAATAATCACTAAATCTATCTAAGCTAAGCTAAATAAGTGAATGAGAATATGGAGGTAGATGGGTTGGATGGGTGAAATAGGAGGAGGATTGCAATGGATTGGGGAGCTGGGAGAGGGAGTCTTCTGAAATGCCTGCTGTTCAGGAACAGTGACTAGCTCAAAGTGTTGGGAAGGGGGGAGGCAGATAGTTTCGTTTCTTGCAAGCCTCTCCACCCCTGGTACCTGGAAGTCTGCTCCTCAGCTGACTACCTCTCCCTGTCACGTTTGACTTTCCAGTGACCCTTTCTTTTGCCACCCAAACGCACCCGAACGTGATCCAAACTGACTGAACTTTTCGGTCATTTCGACGTTCGGAATTGAGTTCGGTTCAGTCAGTTCGTGTTCGGATTCGGGTTCGGTCAGCCAAACAGGCCGAGTTCGGGCCGAAGTCCGAACCGCCTTCTCCCATCCCTAGTCTTTTCCCGGTAGATACATCTACACGTTTTATGAATATCTGTATTCTTAACTTGCAAGTCTTGCTTTGAGGGTCTTTTATTGAGGTCCATTTTTATTTTTGGCAAGCCCCTTTATTGAACCATAGCTTTTTGTGAGAACATCTGTCCTGGCCTTTCCCACTCCCCTTACCCTCCCCTTTATCCCCCCCCTTTTACTCCTCCTTCCTCCGCTTGGATCTTTGTTTTCCATCCAAGCCCCCCCCCTTTTCTCCATCCTACAAGGATCTGCTGGGACTTACCCTCGTCTGCTTGTAAGACACCGTCACCTGTCCTACCTTTCCCCCTCCCCCGAACTCCATTATTTAAACATCTACATTAACTTACAAAACATTTCAAGCCATCTACTTAGCATTTAACATCTTAAACTTGATTCCAGACAGTGGACGTGGTAATTATGACCCACAGGGAACTTTAGTAAAGATCCTCCCTTATCCTATCTCCTATAGACTGAAAGTTGTTATGTTCCACAGTTTTTTCTAACTTCGAGGCAGGGACTGATCCCCCCCCCCCCGCCCCCACTGTTCAAACCTCTTCTGGCTGAGAGCATGGAATTGCTGGCAAGGAAACCAGGAATGCTTCCAAATCATCTGTATTTTCAAAAAACTTCCTGCTTTCCCTCCATATGATCATCATTTTTTCAGGAAAGATCAGTCTTGGTTTCAGATTTTTCTCATTTAGTGTTCCAAAATATTTGTTCCACTTCATTCTTTTCCTGACAGTCTCCGCTGCAAAGTCAGGGAATATATTCACCGCCTGTTGTTGGAATGATAACTTTCTTTTGAGTCTAGCCTTCCTTAAAACCTCCTCTTTTATTTGATAACTTGCAAATTTGACTATGATAGGGCAAGGGAGGTCAGTCCCCCCCCCCCCAGGGCGCCCCATTCTGTTGACCCTGTCAATTTCTGCACGGTGAAATTCTGCATCCTCAGGAAAATTCTCTTTAGTATTGCCCAGACCAGCTCCTTTACTTCCCCTACCCCTGCTTCCTCCTTTACTCCGTTAATACGCAGGTTGCCTCCGCGAGAGCAATTTTCTAGGTCCTCATATTTGCCCTGCAGAAGGGCTATCTCACCTTTCAAGTGGTTTAGGAGCTCCTCAGATGTAAGGGACTGGTCCTCCAGTGAGGAAATTCTTCCTTCAGCTACATCCATTCTCCTAACCACACTCTCCAGCTTCTTGTTCCCCTCCTCTATTGACGTTTGGATTTTTTTCATTTCAGCTTTCAACTCCTTCATCTGCAAGAGCAGCCTGTGCAGAGATCTCTGTATCCCTTCCTCCCCATCAGTTTCAGATGAGGTCTGCTCTCCCTCCGTTTCGCACCCTTCCGGAGCCATTTTTGAGCTGCTTCCCCCGCTCTCTGTCTCTCTGGGCCCCGCGGTGTTTTTCCTTTGACAGAAGCGCTCGAGGGCATTACTTTGTGAAATTCTCTGTTTAGTCTTGTTTTTTCCTGCCACGCAGTGTCAGTTTCTTACTATTTTTTCACAATTGCCAGTTTGATTCTGGAGTAGGGGGGGATGGAGCTCAGATGGGACCCAGCTACTCGCGCTGATGCATGCACAGATACCCCAACACCTTTCATATTAAATGTCAGGGTCCCTAAAAATAAACACTAAAAAGGTATCTTTACAAATCATTTCTACTTCCTGGCCTAGATGCATATTGATAATTCCATAATTCATAAAAAGATATTAACATGTTCTAGTTCTGGATAAGGGGCAATTAGTATTGTAATTTTAGATGTGCTCAAAACACATGAGAAAAGGCTTCAACAAGTGTAAGTTAATTCAGTAATTCACATATGACTCATTCAAATGCTACCTGCAACAGTAATTGGTAGGGCTATTCATAACATGAAAATGTATCACCGGCTTTTCATGCCTCAGGATAATGTTTATAGCAATTATTTTTCTTAATAAGTTCCTTTCCCCCTCTCTCTAGAATATTGATTAAGTATAAAAAGCTCATTTATCAGGAGTAATGTTTTTTTTCCTGAAATCCAAAAGTCACCCAGTATTGGACTCATGTAATGGCAAACAATTAAGGCTATTTTTAAAAAAACCACATAAAATTGCAGTATTGGAATTGGTATGAACTATCTTAATATTTCAAAACATCAAGGGAAATGTGTTTGCTTTCCACTGTCACTTGGGTATAATATAATATTAGATAAACAAAAAAACTATGGTTTTACAAACTTAGTTAAGGCAGATTCATACCAAGCAAACTTTAACAAAACTAGAAATTGTGTGTTAAGACTTCCGTCTTAACTTCCACACCATGTAAGCAGTAAACATGTTGTATGGCTTCGCATACTGTGCTCGCTTACAACTGAGGCTCCATGCACCCACACTTTGCTGTAGTCTTTCAGCTCCAATCCTCTTCCTTTGCAGGTTGGGGGCAACACTAAAGCTGAGCAGAATGCTATGTAAGTGTTTAATAAGAATTTGGGTACATGTTGACATTAAATGCATGGAAAAGCCAATGGAAGGAATGGAGGAAACATTAATCCTAATTTGCAATTAAATTATATCTCATTAACTGTTTCTGAAATAATACAATGGAAATGCATCTTTGGGAGTGTGGGGGCGGGGGGCATGATGTGGAATAACAAAGGCACCAGGGACAGATGGTGGAATGACAGGGAGGAGGATATAAGGATGAAGTACAGGAGAAAAGAACTTGGTGGAATAATAGGAGGAAAGGAATGACATAAGAAATTAGTAGAATCTCGAGATTGTTGGTGATGTAAATGATTGGGAGGAGTGATAGAGTATGAGAAACACTACCACGGTTCTGTTAAGCACCATAGGTACATCCTCGTTGTTCTACTCTGTATTGCCCCGTGTTTTTCAACTCCTCTTCTGGGTGGTGTTTTTGTTTTGGGGAGGGGGGGTTGTCATCTCACACAATGTGTCGCATTCTGTATTAGAGATGATCTTCATTATATTGGTCAGGAATCTTGTAATTTTTTGGGAGGTGATTGAAGTTTATTGAAGTTGAACTTTTCTATCTTCTAACACTGAAGTGGTGCTTACTGGGTCACAGTCAGTGGGGGGCAAATAAGTAGTGGGTTAGAGTAGGTGTAGATCTGAAATAAAAGGAATTTAAATGTAAGGACATAACTGCTCCATGTAGTTGTTTGACAGTGGCATATTTACATGCTGGTAGTCACCTGTGTACTGGGGAGATGTATTTGATCTAGTGCCACAGAATGGAGATGTGAAATGTAAATGAAAGAGAAATTCTTGCCACGTTGGAAGTAGAGTACC
>QEPC01007016.1:661505-779984 GCA_003113815.1 Sphenodon punctatus
TATGCAGCCATCTGTGACTATAAGTGTATGCTCACAGAGAAAACCCCGTCAACTTCAGGGTTGCAAGCCAGAGGAATTTGCCCCAGGGAACTCCATTGAAGTCAATGGAACTCTCAATACAGAACGCTAGCTCCACCTTAACTAATGGAGCCACTAGTGTGGCTCCATTATAACATAAAACATAACATAACATAATATAAAATTTATTTTATTTATTTAGCCCCTTCCTCTCCTGAAGGCTCAGGGCAGTTAAGAAAAATATATCACAATTAAAACACTAAAATACAGTTCAACAAAAACACCTGCAACAACCACAACCCCACCAACATCTCCCACTTAATCCCTATCCCTGTCTGCTAAATTCTTTACTAAAAAGATAAACACCCAGGCTCAGACTCAAATGGACCCCCAGAGGGAGGGAGTTCCACAATATTGGGGCAGCAGCCAAGACTGCCTCTCCTATGACCCCCCCATCATAGAAACTCACAGGGGCATTTTATATCTCAGGGTATCTGAATGCCACTCTGCCAAAGTCCTGGCCATGAGTCCCTGCAAACCTCCTGCTCCTCCCACCGCCATTTGCCGCTGTGACCATCCCCATTTGCCTCCTCAGCCATCACCATTAAACCAAGACCAGGCTCATGTGCAATAGCACAGTTTGCTGCTATGTGCTATTGTACACATGCCCATTTCCATTGCCACATTTTAGCTCTGAGCAGACTTCCTCAGAGTGCAGAGAGCAAAGATGGCATGACAGTGTGAGCATTCAGAACAGCGCACAACAGAAAAGGTCAGTATTGTACATGCATGCGATCTCATGCTTAGTACTGGGAGCTGCAAGACAAATGGGGGGGGCGGGAGGTGCAGGCTGTGTTGGACCAGAAGCACCTCCCCATGCATCCACACATACACTGATGCATAGTGGGCTCAGCTGTGGGCCCAATGACATTTCGGCACCCAGAGCAGCACAAGGGAGGGAGGGGAGCATGGAGCCAGCAGCATGGCCCTGATGATAGTGAGCATGCTCCAGGCTTCCAGCAGGGCCATCCAATTGGAGCATGCGCCTCTGGGTGATGAGGAGGAGCAAAAGGAGGGGCTCAGGGCTCTCAGGCTGCATTCCAATAAAGGTCACTTTTTCAATGTGCGCTAAAACCAGTCAGAGTCCTAATTTCTCTCTCCCTTCCTCTCCCCTCTTTAGGGGAGGGGAAGGGAGAGAGAGCATAAGATACAGCATCAGCCTGGAGCCAGTCTGGGCCAGTCCAGAGGCTGATGTAGGGCAGGCTGGATCTCTCCACTTTGACTGAGTATGATTTTTTTTAAATGATTTTTTATTTATTTTTTGTTTTTTGTTATTTTGTATGTTTATATTTATTGATTGACTTATTCATATTTATTTTCCCTTGACTTTGTTGCTCTTCACTATGTTACAGACCCTTTTAATTGTCCTCCTAGTGATGTATTTTTTATTTAATTTTTTATTTTATGGGGTTTTTTTATGCTTGGTTGGTTAGATGTTTTTAATATATTTTTGGATGTTTTAAATTATTTGTCTCATTTTTTGGTTTGGATATTTTTTGTGGTCCCTGAATATACTTTTGGATATATATTTTTATATTTTTCTTTTAGATTTTAAAAAATTTATTTTGTATGTATTTGTATTTAGTCTGGATATTGGATGTTTGAAAAAAATGAACGTAGAATTTTAAACTTTTCCCAAAAGTTTTACTTTCAGACCTCAGATATTTAATATTTTTACAGCAGTGAGAACATTTCAAAATACTTGCTTTTCTCGTGACCTTAAGCCACATGACATAGGGTATTATCAAATTGGCCCGTGAGGAGCCTTGGTGGAGGGGGATGGGTGTGCACCACAGCAGGTGTGCGGCATGTGGGTGACCGGTCACACAGACGCACACCCATCTCCACATGCTGAGGCATTCCCTGTTTGTTCAATACCTTTGTGCTCAGGGGATCAGTGAAGATGGGTGGAGTGCAGGAGCATGCATGCGCCCCTATCCACCCCCACTGTTGGACACACAGATGCTCCCTCTCACCCAGTCACCTACATGGGCGAGGGGGGTGTTTCGTGTGAAAAGGGCAATAGAGAGAGCCTGATCCCCTCCATCCATGGGGAGGGCAAACACAGATGTCACATTTTGGGTTGGTGGGTAGAGCAGGCCACATGATTCCTCCCCTCCCCCTGGGCAACTAGGCAGGCGGCTGCTAGCAAAAGTCACATCACACCTCAGAGTGAGCTGAGGAGCTGGTTGTATTTGTGGACACTAGGGGTGTGCAGCAGGGACCCAATTCATATTTCATTATTTTTTATATTTGTTATTATTTCTCTTTGTATTTTGTTATATATAATTAGTTATATCGTTATTAAATTTTGTTATTTTTTTCTATTGATTTCTATGTGAAATTGATTTCTTGCTGTACCCTCTTCATTTGTTATTCAATTTGCTTGAAATTTGGACTGGTGGTATCCCTTACCCAAGATATTACCCCTGCCAATTTAATAAAGATTGAATAAAGGGTCCTGATTCTGCAAGCAATTGAAGTTTTGGGTTTATTCACACATTTGCAACTATAACATCTTTGTTTTCCATGAAATTTGGATCAAATTTGTACTTCTTATACCCTTCCTTAAAGGGATCATCCCTTCCAACTTTCAGGAAGATTGGTTAAATGGTTCTTATTTTGTAAGCAATTTAATCACTTCATGGTTTGTACACACATTTGCTGCTTCAGTATCTTTGTTTTCCATCCAATTTGAATAAACTTTGTAAATCTTGTTCCGCTCACCCAAGAGATCATGCTTGACAAATTTCAGAAAGATCAAGCAATAGAAATTTCATGAGTTCAACAGAAGATGTGCAAATATTAATCCTGAAATTTTTGGGACAAAAATGAAAATTCCAGGACATAACTGGGACTTCAGAGAGAAAGGCAGAGGTGAGGGAGAAGTATGCTAGCAATCCAGAGACATGATGGACATAGTCAGGGTGACTAATTGGCATCCAAAACACATGGTGGAGCACTGTGATGAGGACATCAAAGAATCTCATAGTAACTCTTTCTTAAGCAGATGCTTCCAACTCTCTAGTAAAAATCGGGGGTGGGGGGAGTATCAGGGCAGACAGGCAGGCAGGAATGGACATTAGTACCCAAGATGTGACAGTAGTGGTGGCTGTTGGTTTTAGAGGCTGATGGGCAAATGGCTGGGTTGAACATACTGCCGGCGGCAAAGCTGAGAGCAGGCCAGGAAGCCTAGGGGCGGAGCCAGGGCAATGGTGGGTGAAGCCAGGGCAACGGTAGACCAGTGGTGTGGCTTAACCCAGCAGCAAGAGTTCCCATGGTTAACAGTGGATGGACATTACATTAGTTAATGCTGGGAACTCCTTGCTGCTGTGTAAAGCACTACCACTGGGGGATAGAGAATCCTCTTACTGGGGGCGCATCCACTCTCTCTTTCCCACCGGTTCCAAATTAACCATGGCAGATTACAAAAATTGATCACGTTGCCATTGCCTACCTTTATCCTGAACCGTTGAATTCTCAATTTTAATGGCATCTTTGGCCACCTGTAGTCTTCTGAAGGTGTAGGCTTTGTGACAAGCCTTCCTTCAGTCTTGGAGGACTGAGTTAGCTCCCTGCCCTGCGACAAGCTGAATCAGAACAGAATGAAAGGGAAGAGGAGAAGTAGGAGGGAAAGAGTTTGGTTCTGGTGCACAAGAAGAGGAAGGGGAAAGAGATGGGTTCCGCGGGGTACAGGGGAAAGGGGTCTCCTTGTTGTCTGCAGCCTTCTCTTCTGCCATGCTCCTACCTACTTTCTCCTCTGTTCACAAGGAGAGCAGTTGCAGGCCTGTATAGAAACCAAACACTCCCCATTCAAACCAGCATCCCCAGTACCAACACTGTATCCCCAGCAGCCAAATGCCTGTCCAAGCAAACTTTTTTTAAAGTTTGGCCAGTTTCAGGACTGCATTGTCACCAAACCAGGCCCATCCATACCAGCATCCCTAGTAGCTACACCTTATCCCTGACAGCCAAATGCCTGTCCAAGCAAACAGACCTTTTTTTAACATTTGGCCCGTTGCAGGCCTGCATTGTCACCAAATCAGACCCATTGCAACCCACACCATATCCCTGGCAGTACCCACACTGTATCCCTGGCAGCCAAATGCCTGTCCAAGCAAACAGGCCTTTAAAAAAAGTTTAGCCAGTTGCCACCAAACTAGTCCCATCAAAATTTAAACAATGCATTTCTGTTTCTCAACAAAACCCCAGGCATATAGTCACAAGCAGAGAGGCCAGAAACTACTTCCAAGTAGGGAGCAACAGTGAAACAGCAAAGTTATCATTAAAAAAAAAAAAGAGTACTAGTCATGACCAGTAGACCCACAAATTTTACAAAATGGCCTCTCTACTCATGCTTGGGACGAGAGAAGGAAAGCAGAAATGCATCATGCAAACACAGGGCAAGCAAAGCAAACCATCTTAAGGCAACAAGGTTATCTGAAGTCCTTAGCACACCATAAAAGCAGCAGCGAGGATTTTCACTTGTTCCCCAAAACATGCTACACAGCTCCATAATTGCTATGGAGATGTGTAGCATGTAAAAGGTAGTTTCTGCTGCAACTAAACATGGAGCATTCATGCAAGGACTAGTCATTAGTGAAAAAGCCTTCCACAACATCCCACCAAATTGCAAAGGGTGGGACCATTTTAAAATGCAAGGAACATTCCAGCAAAGATTGGAAACCCTTCCATCAAAGCCCCAAGTCCCCCACTCATTAAACAGAAAGCAGCCAGTTTACATCAAAAACAGCCAAGAAAGAGACCAATTATAACCAAACGTAGTCTGGCTAGTGGGGGCACCAGAAAATGGCCACAGCCTTTGCACATGCTTGAGGGATTTAGGAGAGGAGAGGAGGAAACCAGCTGTGCACATAAAAACATGAACACAGGACAAGCAAAAGCAAACCAGATCTTAAACCAAGTGAGCCATATTATGTGAAGTCTCAGCACACCACAAAAGCAGCAGCGAGGAATTCCACTTGTCCCCAAAAACATACTTCACTGTTACAGCTCTGTTGAAGTTCCATAACCCCCAGCCCCATTTTCATCAGTGTCTACCAGCAGCCTCATTTTTATCAGTGTCTACCAGCAGCCCCATTCTCCCCCCTATATTCCCCCCAGCAGCCCCATTCTCCCCCTATATTTCCCCCAGCAGCCCCATTCTCCCCCCTCCATATCCCCCCAGCAGCCCTATTTTCACCAGTGTCTCCCAGCAAGATAATTAACTCACCAATGGGGATGTGTCTGATGCAAGTCCAGCAGCCGGGGGGGAGGGACAAAGCAACAAATAAGCCAGGCCAAGCAGCAGTCAGCCAGCCAGTCCTTTCTCTCCACAAAAATGGCACAAATCACCAGCATGCCAAAACAGGAGAGCTCTCATTTAACCCCACCCTAAGGGGTGGGGTACAGGCAGGCAGCCTGAACCCTCAGCAGTAGCAGCTGTGCAGGCACACACTGCCTGGGCATTTGGGTCTACAGTCTAGACAGCATGTTCCACAGCAGCCCACGAGGCTTTTCCCCATTCAGGCAACATGGGCTCTAAGCCCAGCTGCCCAAATAGTTTTTGTAAAGTTTTGTCCCTTAAGGGACTCCTTAGAGCAGGCTCAGCAGGAGGCACTTGCCCCCACCCCCTCAGTTCCTACCTGCACATGTGCCCAGGGAGGCACAACAACACTGAGCACTCAGCTGAGCCCTGTGAGTGTCTGGGACATGCTTGCAATGCTTGTTGGCCAGTGCAGACATCAATCATGTCTCCTGGCTCTGTGCTGTCTGATCTCCCTCCCCTCCCAGGACTGTAAACTAGTTTTCTCCCTCCTAAATGACTGTCTGAGGGTCAAGAAAATGTGGCTGAAATTTTGCAGAGATGATCCCATGCATGTTGGGTATAAATTTCATTCATATTGGACAACTATCTCTCTCCTAGGGATGGGTGAACAGAACGCGGTTTGGATGTTCGAATGTTCTGTCGTTCGGTTCAAAACCCGAGTTCGGGTTCGATGGTTCAGTTCAGTCAAGTTCAGTTTGGCTGAACTTGACCGAACATTCAAAAATAGCGAAACTGAAATGAAACCAAAACCTATTTTTTGGCCCTGGAAAGACGTTTTTCCTGGCCCCAAACTCATCCAAACACAACCAAACTGTTTGGTCGTTCGAGAGTTCGGTTCAGACGTCCAAACAGACTGAGTTCAGTCCGAACTCCGAACATCCAAACCGCGTTCTCCCATCCCTAATCTCTCCACACCCACTCTCTATCTATCTAGGCTCACCTCACTAACTGCCTCTCTGACATTTCTGTCTGGATGTCTCATTGTCAGCTCAAACTTAACATAGTTAAAACCAAACTCCTACTCTTTCCCCCTAATCCTTCCTCTCTCTCTTCCTTCTCTGTCTTCGTTGATGGGGTCAACATCCACCCCATTCCTCAGGCACGTAGCATAGGGTGCATCTTTGACTCCTCCCTCTCTTTTAAGCCTCAGATCAATTCTGTTGCCAAATCCTGTTGCTTCTCAATGCACAACATTGCTAAGATCCGTCCTTTCCTCATGATTTCCTCTGCCTTGATAATCTTTCGCCTCGACTATTGCAACTTCCTTCTTATTGGCCTTCCTTGCTCCTATCATTTCTGTTCATAACTCTGCTGCCAAGGTCATCCAACTTGCTTGCCACTTTGACCATGTACAGCCCCTCCTCTCCTCTCTCACTGGCTCCCTCTTCCTGAATGCATTCTGCAAAACTCCTGGTTTTTACCTACAAAGGCTCTTCATGGCCTTGCTCCCCCCTATCTCTCAGCACTCATTTCCTGCTACACTCCTCTCTGGGAGCTCCATGCTCCTCCTCTGCCACTACCCTCGCCCGCTCATGACTCCTCTGCTCCTCAAAATGCATTTGCCCCTTTTCCCTGGCAGCCCCCCATGCCTGGAACTCCCTCCCTGAACACATTCGCTCGGCTTCCTCAATCCAAATCTTCAAATCCCTCCTCAAAACCCACCTCTTCCATCAAGCTTTCCCGGGCTCCTTGTTCCCCTCATCCCCTTGCTGACTTATTGTCAATCATTGTATCTTGTGCAACATTAAGTGCGTAACTGCACCTTTGTAACTAAGCCAAACACATGCACCTAAGACCTCACGAGTTCATGTATGTATCCTTGTCTCTTCCTGTTTCCCCCCCCTTTGTCTCCCCCCTCCCTTGTCTCTCTTAAATTATAAGCCCTCTGGGGCAGAGACCATGTCTCTTTCTTACAATTGTAAAGTGCCAGGTACATTGCTTGCACTATATAAATGTTTAACAACAATAACAACAACAACAAAGATGCTACAAGCTGGAAACGTATGATGCAAACCACAAAACATAAATTGCTTATGAAATAGGAACCCATATCGAATCTTCCTGAAGCATATCAGAGATAATCCCTTGTCTGAGGGGTACAGTCTTTCCAAATCCTATCCATATTGGATGGGCAGAAAAAAAATTACACCCAGGAATGCAGCACAAACCATAATGCTTGTATAATCGGGACCCTTCATCCAATCCTGATTTTTTCAAGGCATGTTTCCTTGGGTGAGGGGTACTGTCCAAAGGCTATTAAAATCAGATAGAACACAAAACAGTTAAAGCCTAAAACGTGTGTCCCAAAATAACAAAATAATAACAAATATGAATTTTCATTATTAATTCATAATTATTTTTTACCACCATTAATAAAAAACAATAATAAAAATGTTAATTTCATTATCATTCTTATAATAACAAAAACAAAATGCACACCCATAGTGGTCACCTGCCCTTTCTAACCTCCTTCCCCAACAGCACACCCCAGTTTTCCATCCCTTGCCTTGATGTGAAAACACAGAAATGGTGAACGTGGCTCACTGTTCAATGGTGCCAGGAGATCTCACCACAGATGGGGCAGCTTGGGAACAAGCCACATGAGAGGTGTATTGTTATCCCACTTTGAGCATTGTTAACATGCGATGCTTCACTGACCTTCTTTGGCAGACACACTGCATGTCAGCTGGCTGTCCACCCTGGGGCAGGGCTACGTAATCATCTGGCAGCTGCTAGCCATACAATTCACTGCATCGTATGATAATGCTGGTTGGATAATATCTCATGTGGCCTCACCCACAGAGATTCTGAAAGGGGAAACAATTATGGTGCTCTTTCTTGAGATAGCTCCTCTGAATGTTGTCCCTCGTTCCGAGTTTTCTGATGCTTGAAAACCTTTTTTTTGAACTTTGAATGTTTAAATTGGTTGGAAGATTTTGGTTAGGGCTCAAACTTGTTCTCAAGTTTCTATTCTTGTGAAGAATCACAGTTTTAAGTTTGTTTTAACAAATAAGAACAAGCCGAGAAGCAGCAGCGTTCTGGGCACGCACAATGGAGATTTTGTACATGTGCAGACTGGCTGCCTCCTTTCAAAAATGGCAACAATGCTTCTGGCACCATTTTGGAAAAGGGAAGCACATGTGCAGAATGGCCCCAGAGGTCTGAGTGCTTGAAGGAAGGATGCTATATCAGAGGTTTTCCCCCTCCCACGAACCAATTGAAAAATTAGTGCAAGTTCTGAGGGTCACATAACAGTTGGAGTCAGGGGTGCTGCCTACAGAGAGTACTCAGGAAGAGGAGGTCCAGATCATAGATCTTTGCCCTGGATCTGTCCCCTATCCTTGTGTGCATGCCCTCATCTCTGTTCCCTTAACTAAACTCATATTTAACTGAAAAGGGACCAAATAAAATGTCATGGGACACATTTAGCCCCTGGAGCTTATTTTACCCACCCCTGGTGTAAGGGAAAGAGAACAGAGATTGGAAGAGCTGGTCTGAGGTGAGGAATTAGAAATGCAACACCATCAGCGTGGTTTAGTAGCTAAGCTGTTGGTCTACTATACTGTTTTCAAAAGTATTCTGACCCATGCTGCCTCTTCTAGTCATGTCCGCCTCTCTCCCAACTGCAAATTAGAAGAAAGTTGGGGGGTGGGGGGATGGAGGAACTGTTTAGGTTCTTTCATTGCATACGAAGACCAAAGTTCACATAAAAGTTTTTCCCACAGTTAGGCATGTATAGGGCCTTTCCCTGGTAAGGTGAATTCTCTGGTGTGTACTAAGGGTTGAGCTCACCCTGTAGCATTTTTCAGTCAGGGTTCTTCCCTGTATGTCAGGTTTCTGTCCTGAGTGGATTCTTCTTTTTAAAATAGCAAATTTAGACAGTGAAACAAAGCAAGAACGCATACATATAATATCCCCTTATTTAAAACAGACTTGAAGGCTTGATCAGCCATTTCCCCCCAAGCACCTGATCTACAGGATGAAACACTGGTTTTCCCTTTTTGATTTTTTCACACAGAGCTTTGCATTTTACTCACCACTGCAGCCACCACCATTGTGTAGATTTTTTTTTCTGCATACGCTGTTGGCTTTTTCATAGTATGTTCTATTCCATTGAACATGTAAGGGTGACATTTTAATGCTGGCCCTGCCCCCTGATGCCCCCTCCCCCTGAGGGTCTCACCCTCTTATGGCCACACCCACTTAAAATTTCACCAGCCACCACTGGAAACTCATGCTATATTATTTCTGGTTGAACACCTAAAACTATCAAGACCCCCCTCCCCTCAAATCTCTACAAACTCTTGAAATATTGTCAAGAAATGCTTTCCTTTAATTGGGCAGTACCAGCAGGGCAGCGCATTGGGTGCTTTTAGATGGGCAGGATGCCCCGGGACTAGCCACGTGATTCCCATGGATACCATCCATCTAAAGGCATGTTGCCAGATGTTGAAGTGGATCAGGCGCTGCCTGCTCTGCTTCAGACCCATTTGCAGTGCTCTGGAACATCCCCGAGCACCACCAGTAGAGTGGGCTGGACAAACCTGAGGCACAAGCTGACGGAACTGTGGTCTATCTGCTCAGTGGATCCATGCTGCAGCTGCGCTACCAGCCAGCCATTGCCCTGGATTATTATTATTAATACATTGATTTAATATCCCGCACCCTCCAGCAAAAAAGCAGCTTGGGGCAGTGAACAAAATAAATAAACAGTATAAAAGCACAATAAAATTTGAACGTTATAAATATATCTAAAAGTACAACTAAAAGGAGCTGTAACCCCATTCCTAACCCAGTGCTCTCACCTACTACCCATCTCCCCAATTAAAGGTCTGGCGGAACAGCCAGGTCTTATATTGTCATTGGAAGGACAGACCAGATGGATTGTCACCAGGAGGGAGTTACACAGCCACTGACCAGCCATGGAGAATGCCCTCCCCATGGTCGCCACCTGAAAAACTTGGGGGACCTCGAGGAGGGCACCCCTGGCTGATGTCAGGGGCTTATCCAGGATCTGGGGGATGAGGTGTTCCCACAGGTAAGTGGGGCCCAGATCATGTAGGGCTTTATAGGTCAGCACCAACACCTTGAACTGGGCCTGGAAGACTATATACAGCCAGTGCAACAAATGGAGCACAGATGTTATGTGCTCACAATGACCAGTCCCCATCAGGAGATGGGCTGCTGGGTTCTTCACCAACTGCAGTCTCCAGACCATCACCAAGGATAGCCTCATGTAGAGCGCATCACAGTAGTCTAATTTTGAGGTGATAAAGGCATGGATGAGAGTGTCCAGTTTGGAGTCAGAGACATACAGTCAAAGCTGTCGTACCATATGTAACTGGCATTCCTCGCCACAGCGACCAGCTAGGTATGCAGGCGGAGTTGTGAGTCAAGGAGCACCCCCAGACTACAAACCTAAGGGACCAAGGAGGGGCAAATCCCATCAATTATGCGGGCCACCAACCCCATAGCTCCTCCGACCAACAGCCCCTCCAACCCCTCAGCCCCTGGGCAACTGCAAGCTGTGTCTGTGCTGTGGGTATTGGGGCTGTTTTGAAAGGAGGAGCTTACTGCCACTCTGCTCTACCCTCCGCCTCTCCAGGTAATAACATCCAGGGCGGGGCCCTTTGAGCACCAGCCCAAAGGGCGACACCCAAAGGGTGTTGGCCGTTGGCTGGGGTCGTTGGCTGGGCTGGGATGCCCGGGCACCCTCTGCTCAACAGACAGCGCAACTATTATCGTGCAGCCCATCTTTGCTTTTGCTGTTGCTGCCTCGCCAATATCACCGCTGCCACTGCTGTTGCTGGGGCCAGCTTTTATCTTGTTTTTAACTTGTGGTTTTAAGGGGTTTGGGGGGATGCGGTGGGTGTGACTTGAGGGCAGGGGGCATGGGGAGTGGGTTAGGGTGGATAGGGCCAACTCCCCTGGTGAGAGGAGGGGACTTGGCCCTTGGGGAGGGTTGGGGGGACTCCCTGTGAGAGGGGGAGTCCCGGGAGATGGGCTTTGTGCCCCGGTGAGATGGGGAGGGGAAGGGGGGTTGGGGGGGAGGAGAAAAGGGGGGAATATGGGCAGTGGGAGTGGGGAGGGGGGCAACTCTGGAGGAAGGGCGAACAGCCAAGGGGTAGGGATCAGGATGGAGCAGACGGGAGGGGGGGAGTGGCTATAGGGCTGGTTATGGAGCATGGACGGTATGGTCCATGGGGACAGGTGACTCATCCTCCCATGTTTCTGGTGGAGGTTAAGATAGTCACCCCCCCACTGAGGGTGAGAGAGGATCAGGGTCTAAGGTCTGCCTGTAAAGGACTGCTGCTGTTGAATGCAAGGTCCATAGCGAATAAGACCTCAGTAATCCGGAATTTGATCCTGGATGGGGCAGCGGACCTTGCATGTATCTCAGAAACCTGGCTGGATGAGGAAGCAGGACCAGCTTTAGCAGACCTCATTCGAGCCGGGTATGCTGTGCAGCACCAGAGCCATACGGGGGACTAGGAGGGGAGGTGTAGCTATTGTTTTTAGAGAGGGGTGGTCAGTTAGGAGATATCCAGTTCGGGAGACTTCAGGTATTGAAGCCCTCAATGTGGTGTTGGATTTGGCTGGGGGCAAGCTTGGGTTGCTGCTGGTATACCGGGCCCCTTCCTGTCCGGCAGCATCCCATACCACTCTAGCAGAGCTGGCCTTGGACGTGGCGCTGAACTCCTCCAGGATCTTGGTCCTGGGGGACTTCAACACCCATGCCGACACCGACCTTGTAGGAGCAGAGCATGAGTTCATGGCCGCCATGGCAACCATGGACTTGTCCCAAGTGGTCAACTGCCCGACCCATGTGTGGGGGCATACTCTCGACCTGATCTTTTGTTCTGGCCTTGAGGCAGGTGATCCGTTAGTGGGGGATGTGAGGGTCACGCCCTCGTCATGGACAGATCATTATCTCCTACAGGCCAGTATCTCAGCGCACCTCCTCCAGAAGGGAAATGGATGCCCTCAGAGGCTGATGGAACCACAGTGGTTCCAGGAGGCTTTGAGGGAGTTAACCTTAGACCCGGAAGGTCACTCTGTCAATGAGCTTGTCCAGCATTGGAATATCTTGCGGGGGGGGGGGCAACTGACATGGTGGCTCCGAGATTTCTTCTGCCTCCATCTCCTCACCGCAGGGTCCCTTGGTTTAATGTGTGGCTGCATTGTATGAAACAGGTAGGCAGGAGACTAGAGCGATGCTGGCATCGGACTCACTGTGAATCTGACCGACTTCTCCATAGGACCCATTTGCGGTCCTATGTTGAGGCTGTGAGGACAGCGACGAAGGAGTTCTTTGCTGCCCTCATGGCATCTTCAAAGTTGCCTCGAGCAGAGCTGTTCCGGGTGGTGCGGGGGCTGGTCAGTCCAGCCTCCCTCTACCTGGACGGGGACTTGTCCCAGGCCTGCTGTGAGTTTGCCACCTACTTTGAAGACAAAATCGCTCAGATCCAGAGTAACTTTGACACCGGATTGGAAGCAGTGGGTGAGGACCATGAGGTTATGGAGGCTCTGTCTGGTCGATCTTTCTGGGATGAGTTTCAGGGAGTGAGGATGCAGTGAATGTCCTGGGGACTGTTAGAGTAGTTGTGAACTAGATCCATGCCCGTCCTGGTTGGTGAAAGCCTCCAGGGAGACTTTGGGGACAATGCTGGTGAGGGTAGTGTACGCTAGGAATGAGCGAACAGAACCAAATTTGGAAATTCGGTTCAGTACAGTTCAGAAATTCAGTTCAGTTCAGAAGTTCAATTCAGTCGACCGAACTATTTGAGTTCGGTCCAAACTCTGAACTTCCGAACAAAGTTCGGAAATTCAAACCCCATTGAACTAAATGGATTATTCTCTTTTAGAGATGGGCGAACAGAGCCAAGTTCAGAAATTTGGTTCAGTTAAAAAACCGAGTTCGGTTCAGATGTTCGGTTCAATCGACCAAATTGGTTGAGTTCGGTTCGAACTCTGAACTTCCGAACCGCATTCTCCCACCCCTAGTGTGTGCGTCCCTTCATCAGGGGAGGCTGTCACCCAGTCTCAAGGAGGCTGTAGTGTGCCCCCTGCTGAAGAAGCCATCTTTGGATGTGGACACACTCACCAGCTACCGACCCGTCTCTAATCTTCCCTTTTTAGGGAAGGTTATTGAACAGGCAGTCGCACTGCAGCTCCAGGCGCATTTGGATACCATTAGTTTTCTTTACCCTTTTCAGATGCCATGGGCATGAGGGTGCAGCTAAAAATACTTAGAATAATAATAATAACATCACCTCTGTCATGTTGGAATTCAGCTTCAGATGGCGTACCCTCATCCAGTCTCCTACAGCTGCCAAACACTAAGTAAGCACAGAGACTGCCAGGTTTGGATCAGCTGAAAAGGAGAGGTATAGTTGTGTCAACAGCATATTGATGACACCTAACATCAAACCCTCTCATGACCTCACCTAACGGCTGCATGTACATGTTGAACAAGAGAGGGGGCAGAATGGAACCTTGCGGTACTCCACATGTGAGGTTACGGGGGGAAGATGAAAAATCCTCCAGCACCACACAGTGAGTCCTCCCAGTCAGGAAGGAACAGAACTATTCAAGAACAATCCTGCCCACTTCAGCCCAGTCCCACAGGTGAGTCACCAGCATCTCATGATCAACTATGTCAAATGCAGCCGACAGATCCAACAGAATCAAAAAGATCGACCGGTCCTGATCCAACTCCCAGCAGAGGTCTTCGACCAAGGACACAAGTTCAGTCTCAGTGTCATAAGCTGGCCAAAAGCCAGACTGCGAGGGGTCCAGAAAACTGATGCGGTCCAACTGCCACTGAAGCTGCTGAGCCTCCACCCATTCAATAACCTTCCTTAAAAAGGGAAGGTTCGAGACTGGCCGATAGCTGGCAAGGGAGTCATTGTCAAGTGATGGCTTCTTGAGCAGAGGTCATACCACAGCCTCCCTAAGGCATCCCGGCACTCTGTCCTCCCTAAGGGAGGCATTGACCACTCCTGCCAGAAACGGTCCTATCATTTCCTGGCTGGCCTTAACCAGCCAGGATGGGCACGGGTCCAGTTCACAACAGGTAGCTCTAACCTCCCCAAGGACACCACCCACATCAGTGAGCAACACCCACTGAATCTGATCCAAAAAAACTGGACCAGATGGGGCATCCATAACCTCTGGTTCTTCTACCGTATCAAGCGTGGTGTCAAAGTCATCGTGAATTAGATCAATTTTATACACCAAATAGTCAATGAACAAGTCACAATGAGCACTGGTAGATTCCAGTTCCAGGAAGAGGGAGGCTGGACTGACCAGCCCCCTCACCACCCAAAAGCTCAGCTGGACATGACTTCACAAATGCTTTGAGAGCAGCGAAGAACCCCTTCTTTACTTCCCGCACAGCCACTGCATAGGCTTTTAAACTAGCTCTATGCTGCAACCTGTCAGCTTCAGTGCGAGTACAGCATCGTTGTTACTCGAATTATCGCCCTTCTTCCTTCAGCTGGTGCAAATCTTCCATAAGCCACAGGGATCTGTGCTGGCCAATGTACAGGGAGCGGTCACCTGGGAGTCGCCCAGTTGATGGCCTCAGAGAAGGTGTTCCAAAAGACCATAAGATCATCAAGTGAGTGGCCATCGAGATCAGAGGGTAATTCCCGAAGAGGATTCCAGAACCTTTCTTGTTCCATAAGTCTCTGAGGGTGAACCATCTTAACTGGCCCCACACCTTTCTATAGAGTTGCAGGTGGCAGCCTAGAGCATCAGGTGATCTCCGCACAAATCTATGGTGCAGGAACGGGGTGCTGTGCGGATGGACAATGAACTGGGGAACCTTCCAGGTCCATTTAAATCAGACCTATGTGGGGCTGGATGCAGGGGTGCACTCACAGAGCAGCTCTGGGGATGGCCAGGCCCAGGTCCATCTAAAAGTACCCAGTGTCTCCAAGAGCTTGCCCTTGCCCCCACTGAAATAATAAAGCTCACATTTATTTCAGTCATGCAGGATTAGAAGCTAAACTTCTTCTGCTCTGGTGATGGGATATTAAAAATGCTCATCATTGTCCTAACATTGCTCCCAGTCCTTGTAAAAAGTGAATGGTAATGATTCGCACCCAGTTTCTTCAATGGCAGTCAAAGGTCTGTGCCTGTTGCAAATGAAACCAAAGATCCTATGTTTCCACTTCCAAAAGGCTTTCTTGTCTAACTGATGTCTCTGGATAAGTCTGTAACAGATTTATTTGGTAGTTTCAGAACAATCTGATTAAAGACTCGGCATTGAGCTAAGACTTTATCTATTACTATCAGTAACTACTTAGTCTTCCTAAATCACCCCTACTTTTGAATGATGACTGCATATCCTGTTGATGAAAAAAAAAAAAAACCCTCTATGATTTGACCACTACTCCTTATGATGAATTTTTATAATTTGTGCACTCCACCTACACGTACTATTAATCACTTAAATAGCACCTTTCATGTGAACTTCCTAGACTGCTTTACAAAAGTTAAAGCCATATAGACTTGAATTAAAGTGAGCAACAAGGAAAGCACTGACTTCCTCACCCACACAGATAATCAAAGAAGAGGAAGGTATTCTGGAATTACATCATCCTTGGGAGCTGTTCTCAGATAAAAGGAGACGATTCCTAAGGGAAAGTGTAGAAAAATTGAGAGCATTGAAAAGATGAAATGTTCTCCTGTGATCCCTACTACCTGTAAGCTCAAAGGATGTGGGCAGAGCTTCAGGCATTCAACAGATACATACTGTCATGATGAAAACAACATGGTTCAATATTGTTATACATTAATAATGTTCAAAACAAGAGCTGAATCGATTGTTCAGCAAACAATGTGTTGAATTGGAGGTAGTCATCCATGTGAAGCGAATATCAAGATTGAATTAGAAGCCACTTGTTTGAAAAATTTATTTTGGTATTCACTTTGTCACTTTGTTCATTTTGGTGAATCATTTGCTTCAGTACTTCCATATCTAGTACGTCATTCGCTCCATTACCTTTGTTCACTTCCTTATTCAGTAGTTTGTTGTTTGATACTTCATGTCTTCAGTGGGATTTCTTGGTGTAAAAGTCACACAAATTATTCAAGTGCATGAAGTACTAACAACCAACTGGTGCTGAATAATAAAGTACTGAATTATGAAAGTGATAAATCTACTTGTATTCATAAATTTGAAAAAAAAAACCAAAACAGTAGTTTAAGTCATATATAAAACCTGATATGCCTTTCTTCAGGTTCAGTTAATGGATGCCTGCATCTAGCTGCCTGGATGCAGCCACATAGCAAATCGATATGCATGTAACATTAATTCTGTCTGCAACATGTTGCATCTGCAAATTAAAAAGTTTAGAACAAGTTGAAAATCAGACTCCAGATTTCCTGTGGAGCCTGACTGGGTTTTATGACAACACTGGGTAGTTTTCAAAGGCAGCTGAGTTACTTGCCTGCTTCTATCTCACTCAGTCACATTGCTTTTCTCCCCCTCGTCCACCCTGAATGATTCCAAATTGGCATTTGAAATTCACAGTGGATAAGCATAACGTGATTCACATATTAAATAAATAAATACATCCTAATTATTCACATATAAAGTTGGACTCTAAATTAGGTATTACCATTCAGGAAAAGGATTTTGATGTCACTGTGGATAATTCATTGAAAAGATCAGTTCAATGTGCAGCAGTTGTCAAAAAAAGAATACAAATTATACTAAGAATTATAGGGAAAGGAATAGGGGAAAATGAAATCTGTGATAGTGCCACTAAATTAAATCCATGGTGTGTCCACACTTTGAATACTGCATACAGTTCTGGTCACACCATCTCTAAAAAGATATCGTAGATCTAGAAAAAATGCAGAAAAGGGTAACAAAGATGATCCCAAGGCATTGATGATTTGGTTCTGTATAAGGAGAGGCTCAATAGGTTAGAGCTCTTTGCCTCAGAGAAGGGATGATTGAGGGGTATGATAAGTTTACAAATCATAGGTGGTGAAGGGAGATACTACTACTGCTTATCATTTTTATAGCACTACTAGTTTTTACAGTCACAGCTCCCTGCCCAGTGGGCTTATAATCTAAGAGAGACAAGGATGAGGGGAACACAGGCAGACACATGCCCATTTTAAAGATGAGGAACTAAGACTTAAAGGTTGCGATTAGCCTAAGGCCACCCACTGAGTTGATTGGCTGGACTGAGATTCAAACTCTGGTCTCTGAGGTCCAAGTCCACCGCTTCATCCAATACACCACACTGATTTTCAAGGAGTAAACAAGGAGTTATTATTTACCCTTTCACAAAATACTGGAAGTAGGGGACATCCTATGAAATTAACTGGCATCAGATTTAAAACAAATATAAAAGATGTAAAGATCCAGGGATGACACACCCAGTTATTGGGAGTGGAGGGAATAACAGGAAATGAATCACTCCATTGTGATCTGTTGTTCACCTCCCTGAAGAAAGCAAAGCCAATGCTGAGTCATTGGGTATTTTCAGATGTGACGAGATCACAGTGAACCATGGTCAATGGGGCCAAAGTGCCCTGAACGTGGGGCCAAAGTGCCCTGAACGTCTGTTAGGCAGCTGCCAGATGTTCACCATGGTCGATTCCCACATGGGGTCAATTTCAACCACGCTTCCAGGGCTCCCCACTGGACAATCCCCGAAAGCGTGGTCAAAGAGATACCCAACGGGAACCAGCAAAAAGTAACATCTGGCCGGCGACCCTGGCCCGGAATCCCCAACGGGATTCGAGGCCGTGGTCAAATCGGGCAGACGCTGTGACTGCATTGGCCACGCCGCCCGCTCATCTCCCCAGAGGGCGGGCTGTGGGGGAGCGTGGGGGGAGTGGTCATGCGGCTGCACGTTGCACTGCGCGGCCCCGCCCCCTCCCCGATCCCCGCCAGGATCAGCCGGCACATCTGTTGGATGTGCTGGAGTGATCCCAACGGGGAATCATCTGGGTGATTCCGGGACGGTGAGAATGCCACCCCGTCTCGTCTGAAATCACCCATTGTCTGACCCAGTATGGCATTTCTTGTGCTATTATATTCTTCAATCTAATTTCTGTACTTCCTGTCCTGTTTGTGTCAGGTACTGTGGAGCCAATGATGTGTTAAGCAAGTTACTTTTACATTTCTTTTCTAATGGTGGTTTGATAGCATACGTGAACACAATATTGACCAATTCCAACTGTACTTTGTCGGCTGTCTAGCTGTTGTATTGAAGAGGGGACGGCACTACTTAATTACTAATGATGAAAGTAAACTCTGCATTGAACTGACGCTAGAGTCATCTGTCTTCTTCACTAACAGCCATGTAGCAGACTGGCATTTTTTAATAGCTACTGATACCAAATGAACTATGCCTCTTTCTGACAGAATACAGGGTGCTGGGTCTAATGGCTCTTTGTGACAAATTGTTCCAGATATTTCTATTTATCTCTCTCGTGTTAGTTTAGAAGTATTTTCACAAAGGCAAATGTTAGGTACCTTTTGTACTGAATGGTTTATCTTCAAAATGGTTTCCAGATGAATGGTTTCATTTGTACGGTGTTCCTGCTTAAAGGCACAGTGTCAATTTGAAATGTAGAAAAATAGCTTCGGGTATCAGGCCTCCCATTATTTATTTATTTATTTATTTATTTATTTATAACATCTTCTATTATTTATTTATTTATTTATTTATTTATTTAGATTTTTACCCCACCCTTCCCAGATGGCTCAGGGCGGCTTACAAGGCCAGTAAAAACAATATATAAAAACAGCATAAAAACAGAACCCCCCCCAACTTTCCCCCTCCCCCCCACAACCCCCTAAAACCCTCACCAGCATTCCTTTGTAGTCCACCCTTCCCTGAAGGGAATTCTGTTTAAATTCTAATTAAATTCTATTTAATTGATTGAATATATGAATGAATGAATGAATGAATGAATATAATTTATTAGTGATTAGCCTTATTCTATTTAATTAGAATTAAATATTCTAATATTTAATAGAATCTTAAAATACAAAGTACATTAAAATCCTTTAAAAAAACAAAAAAAAAGCACCCTCACCCCAAAACCCACCCAACACAATCCCTATGCCCATATGTCAAATGCTTTCCCAAAAAGACTTGGGGGAAAGTTCTCCTGGCCACCACTGCAACCTGATGTTTGACAGCAAGGGGTCAAGAAGCACTCCAAGGCTGCGAACCTGGGTAACCAGAGGTGGCCAGACCCCCTTCAATGACAGATGTCCCAATCCCCTCCAAGTCACAAGATTGGCCTACCATCATCATTTAAACCTTGTCTGGATTTATCTTCGATCAGCTCATCCAGTTCCCAACAGCAGTCAGGCACTGAATGTAAGTATTGAGACTGAAGGACCTGGGCTGGACCTGGACTGGATGAAAAAATAAGGTAGATCTGGGTGTCAATGGCACTTCACTCTAAACCTCCAAAAGATCTTGCCCAGCTGCCTCAGATACACATTGAACAAGAGGGGAGAGAAGATGGAACCATGTGGGATATTACAGGGGAGGGATCAATGTGACAATGAGCAATATCCCATCATTACCCACTGGGAACTCCTTGACAGAAATGAGTGGAACCACTCAAAAGCAGTCTTTTGCACCCCTGCTAAATCCTGCAGTCATGTTAACAACACGTCATGATCACCTGTATCTAGACCGGAAACGACATGTCACTGTTTTCAAGAATTCCATTGTAAACCACACATCTGTTACCATTTTTATGACACAGCATCCCCAGTCAAGTCCTACAATTTGTTCCGATATTTGTCAGAAGTGATGGAAAGTATTGGAAAATATTGGAAAGTACAGTAGGAAGGTAGTATAGGAAAGTATCAAAGTATAGGAAGGTGATGTAGGAACGTAGTATAGGAAAGTGCAGTAGGAAGGTAGTATAGGAAAGTACAGTAGGAAGGTAGTATAGGAAAGTATCAATGTATAGGAAGGTGAAGTAGGAGGAACGTAGTATAGGAAAGTGCAGTAGGAAGGTAGTATAGGAAAGTACAGTAGGAAGGTAGTATAGGAAAGTATCAAAGTATAGGAAGGTGAAGTAGGAACGTAGTATAGGAAAGTGCAGTAGGAAGGTAGTATAGGAAAGTACAGTAGGAAGGTAGTATAGGAAAGTATCAATGTATAGGAAGGTGAAGTAGGAGGAACGTAGTATAGGAAAGTGCAGTAGGAAGGTAGTATAGGAAAGTACAGTAGGAAGGTAGTATAGGAAAGTATCAAAGTATAGGAAGGTGAAGTAGGAACGTAGTATAGGAAAGTGCAGTAGGAAGGTAGTATAGGAAAGTATCAGAAAGTATAGGAAGGTGAAGTAAGAAGGTAATATAGGAAAGTGCAGTAGGAAGGTAGTATAGGAAAGTATCAAAAGTATAGGAAAGAGCAGTGAGAAGGTAGTATAAGAAAATATAGGAAAGTACAGGAAAGTGAAAATGTCAGAAATGTGTTAATTGTCAGAAAAATCACTATATCGGAAATTGTTGCAAACATCAGAAATTGTTGGAAACTGACAGAAAATGCAGTTGGTGGAAAGAGTGCTGAAACAGTGACAGTAAATAGAGAAATGGCAAACAATGCTGCCGCTTTAACCCTACCTGTATCAAAGGCTGCTGAAAGGTTTAATAGGACCAAAAGTCCACAGTTCCTTCTGCCAATCTCCAAATATAGAGCACTGACCAAGACCACAAGTGCAGTCTCCATGTAATATCCGAGATGAAAACCTGACTGAAATGGGTCCAGGTGTTTTACAACCAGAATTTCCTTAGAAAACTCCTAATAATGTCTCCTATTGCTCTCTGCTCCAGCTATGGTCTTGATTATGCTCTGGGACCTATGCAGATGTAGAGGCTGATCTTTGTTAAAGAATAGCCTTCCTGTAGGTCAGGTTGACCTGGTGCTTACAGGGCACAATGGGAGAGAGTTTTGAGAAAAGGCCTCTTAATTATAGTGCCACTTATGGATTGAGATACGTTGAGACAGTGTCCATTTTCAAAGAGGATCAACTTTAATTCTACCTTATAGTGGCACCATGAGGGGAGAGAAATAAAATTATATATATATATATATATAATAATGTGACTTTGAAAATCACTTAAGTAAATCTGGAACCAACTAACAACCAACCATCGGTAGAAATATGAAATATTTGTGGTCACTGAAACATAGTTGCTTGAATGAGCCCAATCCAGGGCTACCTCTAATCAGCCCCCTAGCACTTTAGCTCTCTGATTCCAAAGCATGCCATTAAGTCATTGTATGTTGTCTCCCAATAAGCCATCTCCCTTCCAGTTGAGAAGAATCTGGGACCAAAGCACTAAAATAATTGCAAATGTAAACTTCATTCCAGCATAGCATTAGTCAGCACTAGAGTCAGATTACCTTTAGGGAGAAGTCAAACAAGTGGTAGATTTTTTAAATTATTATTTGTGAATATTCACATAAATCCACAGTTTGCATCAGTGCTTCATGTGAAAAGACCCAGGGAAAATTCACCACTCCTGAGCCTGCTGCCACCACAGCAAACGCTGCAGCCCCAATTCTCCCAGTCACGTCAGGGTTGGAGATGGGGGACTTTTCCCCGGGTCCTCCTGTGTGCACACACAGTGAGCGTTATTCCCGTTTTGATCTGAATGCGCACCTGAGCTGCATGTCTTAACCTTGGATCAAGGCAATTGTTTGCATTTTCAGATAGTCATCCAAATATTCCAAAAAATATCTGCACCCTTAATGCAATTAATTTATTTGAGTCTTTTAATATTTTGTTTCAGGTTATTTCAGTCCTTCCAGCTCAGTGTTTGATGATTTGGCTAATTATCCAAGCTAAGGACAAAATAAATGGAAAAACTGGAAAACCCAACCCTGTTAGTTAAATGAATATCTTAAAAGAATGGGGTAAAGGAAGTAGAAACTTTTGAATGAATGCTTCGTATCTGCTTCCTCGGACCCAGTCCAAGCAGGTAATTGTCGGGTGGATATTCTCTGGGTAATTTTCCACTAAATATCAGCTCTGTCTCTAGGTTTATTCATAATTGCTTTCTTCTAATTTCATCGCAAACTTAGGGATAGGCACCAAGATTGGATCTAGCTTCAGGCAGTCTCATAGTTTGAATGAAGAGAGGAATTTGGATGCTGATAGCAAAGAATCAAAACACTCCAATAGTTTGATGCTGTTTAAACAGATCATTGGTTCAAATCCCACTTTTATCTAAAGAACAAGCAGTTTAGATATTAGACATTTGGACATGACCCAGAAGTGAACCCTAATCCTATTAACATTTTTAATTTGGAAACATTCCTATCGATGCTACAGAGTATCTCCTAATGGAAAAAGTAGGTTTCTAAGAGAGATTAGCAGGCCTCCTATTGACTATATTTAGTCATCAAATAGTATGAGAACATTTACATGCAAACCGTTTGTTGATTCTTTTCAGTATCGCAAAAGAGAAAGTTGCAGTTTCAGGACTGTAACCAAGATAACAATTGGAGAGGCTTTTGTTGCTGCAAAATACAGTTATTCCCCAACTTGCAGTCTTACAATGAAACCTTTTTAGTGAATTTATAACTTCAGAAAGGTCTTATAAAACTCTTGGATCACATGACTCCCACTTACAGGCCTCTATGTTATATACCTGCTAACATTTTGTTTTATACTCTTTATGGTGTAGCATGTAAGTGCAAATCCAAGAATATAAAACCAAACACATTCATGCAATAGTGGCAGAACTGTGGACATCACCAGTCAAAATGTTTGTTTCACCTTTAAACATACATTTAACCATTACATCTGTTGGTACAAACACACATGCTCATTGCTGAACATGGTTTGGCACCCTGAAAAATCATGGTTGTAGACACTTGCATTTTAGCATGTAGTCACTGTTATATCAAGAGATGCAAATTGCCCTGCTAGAGGTGTAGTGACCACCACAGACATGGATTTTTGTTAAGGGCTAATTCCTGCATCTCTCCCTCATGTTTCTGGTGAGTTTTATGCTTTGTTGTGGGTTTTATTGCTCGTTTTATTTTCGTGTTTTATTGTTTTTAAGATGTTGTGAGCAGGGCAGCCTGTTGTGGCAGGAGAGGGCAGCAAATAAATAATAAATAATAAACAAACAACAACAACAATAAATGTTATTGAATTTAATGGGGGAAGGGGAAAGCAACACTAAAATCCCCATGCCCACTAGGGATGTGCGAACGCGGTTCGGAAGTTCAGATTTCGGACCAAACTCAAATAGTTCAGTCAACTGAACCGAACTTTTGAACTGAACTCGAATGCGACCGAACTGTTCGGTCGAATCCAAACCAGTTCGGAAGGCCAACCCCCCCGGTTTTGAATGTACGAACTTGGTTCGCAAGTTTGGAATTCTACCAAACTCGAATAGTTCGGTTGACCAAATCGAACTTTCGAACCGAACTCTATTTTCGAACTGAACTCTATTTTCAAATAGAACCGAATTTCCGAACTCGGTTCTGTTCGCACATCCCTAATGCCCACAATCGGAGGTTTCATGTGACCAGACTAACGTGAGCTAAACTCAAGAAAGGAGATTCCATGACCACCTCAGGAAACCTATTCCATTGGTCAAGCAGTGCTTACAGTTATGAAGATTTTTCTAAAATTTAACCAAAATCTCTCTTGCTGCAGTTTGCGCCTATTTCCTCTTATGCGGGGGAACAAATCTTCACCATCTTTTGTCTGGCATCCTTTTAGATATTTGGAAACTGGTATCATGCTCCCCTCTCCCCTCTTTATTATAATGGATGTTGCAATGTTTTATAAATAACAAACGAGAGTAATCTGGCTATCTGAAACATGCTCAGCCAGAGGCACTACTTGTTTGCCATCATTTATTTAAACATTTATTTAAATGTTTTAAAATAAATAAATAAATAAAGTCAGGTTTTGTCACACAGAGTATCTCAGAATGATCAGAAGCCCCCAATTCCTGCTGTCCTCCCTGCTTCCTGCTCCATGCACTTTCACTCCATTCAGTTTTTCACATGCCTCAGTCACTGCCATTGCTGTGGGAATGATGGGCCCAAATACAGGGGAAGACCCATCACCAGAACATTTTTGTTTTAATATTAATATTTCTCAGTCCCCTGAATTGTCTACAGTTACAGTCAAAGGGCTATTTCTCATTACATTAACAAGCAAGGCAAAATCTGGCAAAAGGAAATACCAATCTGTTTTTCTAAGGTTTTGGAAAGACGTTCAGGAGTCCATCTGTTCAGCAGGCCCCAGGCCTCAGACCACGTCAATCTGGCAGTAGGCCCTGACCCTTCCCAGGCTTGTTTCACCTGAAACTAGCTGGAGAGAGAATCCAGAAGAAGCAGGACAGGCAGGGCTGAGGCAGCTGTAGGGGATAGAGGAAATATCACAGCAAGAGATGCACCACGCCTTCTGGATTCTCTTCTCTCGTGCAAGCTCAAAAAGCAGTGAGGTCAGAGGGGGCAGAGCAGGAGAATCCACCCCTCCCAAAACTGCTATAGATGAGCTCATCCAGTCACTTTTCATCTTCCCCGAAGTATCAGTGCAACTTGGCTGCCCCATGTGATTGTGCAGTCATGTTTTAAAGCTACTTTTCTCTTTCTTTCTTTATAACACAGAGTCAGTGTTTTCCTTGTTGGTATTGGTTATTTAAACACAGTTCTCTAGAGCCTGTTTCTACATGGAATGTTTCTTTGGAGTGTTTTTTCTCTGTAAAGCATATACTTGAAAAAATCTTCGATCTGTGAAGCCAGCTAAAATGAAGGCAAGAGAATGGGTTTCCAGGGTGTATAAAGAAGACAGTCCATCAGGAAAGTGGGAGGCATTCAGATAGGGTTTAAGTGGTATTTGTATGCTGTGTAGACCTTGAGCACAGAGGTTAATTTTATTCTAGCATGTGTTAGAGGGATCCATTTGTTGAAATGAGGTCGATAGTGGAGTACTACTACTTATTAGTTCTATAGCACTACTAGGCATACGCAACTCTTTACAGTCAAAGATTTTCAGAGACAGGTCCCTGCCCAGTGGGCTGACAATCTAAGATGGACAAAAATGAGGGGAACACACAAAGGAAGACAGACAGATGTTTCCATTTTACAGATGGGGAACTGAGGATGAGAGGTTGTGACTTGTCCAAGGCCACCCAGTGAATTCATTGGCTAGGGTGGGATTTGAACTCTGGTCTCCAAGGGACAAATCCAGAAGGATGTGCAAACAGATCATGGTTCAGGTTCGGTCGTTTGGTTCGGTCGCCGAGTTCGGGTTCAGTCGTTCGGTTCGGTCAAGTTTGGTTCGGTTTGGTCATTCAGAAAAAGGTATCACGAGATCCTGTGATCGTGCCGGAAACCGGAAATTCGAGTGCGTGCAGAGCTTGTGTGGGTGAGAGCATGTGTGTTGTGGCTTGCTGGGTGTTCGGTTTTGTTTCATGTGTTTTGGCTTTGTGGTGTGTTGGTTTGACTGTTGGTTTTGGTTTGGCTGGTTGGTGAGTGTTGGTGGGTGACTGTTGGCTGTCTGTTGTTTAAAAAAAATGAAGAAGATTGTTCTAATTAAATCCTGGGGGGCGAAGGTGGTGCTCCCGGAGCCAGTGGTGGTGGTGGAGGAGGAGGAGGTCGCTGCCCCAGAGCCTGGACCTTCGGTGGTGGTGGTCCCGGAGCTGGTGGTGGAGGAACAAGCAGGCACATGAGGTGTTGCCATGTTGGTAAACTTGAACAAGAAAGGCTCTATCCATTAGAGCGAGCTCACTGGCGTGTGGGTGGGTGCGTGGGTGGTGGGACTCAGTCAGGCACAAACAGTGGGCATCAGCGGGTGTCAGTGGATGTCTACCACAGAGAGAGAGGGTACTGTAGTGTGTGGGGCTCTTCCAGCAGTCAGGCACAAGCATGAGCAGCACCCCAACCCAAACATGTGCCTGCCAGCCATCCCTAGCAAGGGTCTCCACTCTCCAGTTGCCATCCCTACCTAGCACCCCCAAATAAGGGCAGGATTTGCACTTGCCAGCCAGGGTCTCTCCATTTATATCCCTCCCTAGCAGCACCCCTAAGAGGGCAGGATTTGCACATCCCAGCCAGGGTCTTTCTAGTTTCCATCCCTAGCCCCCAAAGAGAGCAGGATTTGCACATGCCAGCCAGGGTCTCTCCATTGCCATCCCTAGCAGTTTGGAGGCCGTGGCGGATTGGATGCGGCTGAGCAGACTGAAGCTCAACCCAGATAAGACGGAGGTGATGGTGGTGGGGAGGGCGAAGGGGGTGGTGGCCCCCCTAGTTGGGGGGGTTTGCCCTCCTGTAGCTCAGCAGGTCCGGAGTCTGGGGGTCATATTGGACGCAGACCTGCGTCTGGAGCGGCAGGTGGAGGCAGTCGCTAAGGCTGCCTTCCGCCAGCTTTATCTGGTACGTAGGCTGCGTCCGTATGTCTCTGGCCCGGACCTGGCCTCCCTCATCCATGCCTTCGTCACCTCGAGGCTCGACTACTGCAACGCGCTCTACGTGGGGCTTCCCTTGTTCTTGGCCCGGAGGCTGCAGCTGGTGCAGAATGCGGCGGCTCGTCTTCTTACGGGGACGGGTCGCCGGGAGCACATTACACCGGTGCTCCGAGCTCTGCACTGGCTGCCGATAGTGTGCCGGGCCAAGTTCAAGGTCCTAGTGATGATCTATAAAGCCCTATACGGTCTTGGCCCCTCATACCTTAGGGACCGCCTCGCCCTTCGCGCCCCGGAGCGGCTCCTGCGGTCTGCCGGGGGTGCCCTCCTGGAGGTCCCCCGTGTTAAGCGGGGGGCCACTATGGAGCGAGCATTCTCGGTGGTAGGGCTGCGGCTGTGGAACTCCCTTCCGGAGGAAGCTCGCCTGGCCCCAAGCCTTTTGACATTTTGGCGGAACTGTAAGACCTGGCTGTTTGCCCAGGCCTTTGGGAGGGAGGGTGGGGGGGGATGATTTTAGTCCCCCGTCCATTTATTTATTTGTTCTTTGCTAGCCCTGTTTTATATGATATATTTTATATGTAATATTTTAAAAGGAATTTTATTGTTTTTATTGTAGAATTGTTGGAAGCCGCCCCGAGCTGCATTGCAGGAGGGGGCGGGGTATAAATCTGAAAAATAATAAATAAAATAGCACCCCAAAGAAGGGCAGGATTTGCACGTGCCAGGCAGGTTCTCTCCATTTGCCAACCCTAGCATCCCCGAGCACCCCAAGGAGGGCTGGATTTGCACATGCCAGCAAGGGTCTTTCCTGTTGCCATCACTACTAGGACCCCAAGGAGGGCAGGATTTGCACGTGCCAGCCAGGGTCACCGTCTCTGGCTGCCATCCCAACTAGCACCCCAAGGAGGCAGGACTAGAGGCATCATCATAAATGCATGATATTACTTAGGTGTTGTTTATGTGTTCCTGTTTCAGAGAGGGTGAGGATGAGGAATCCTCCAATGCCAGTGCCAGGTGCAGGAGGACAACACTAAGGCAGAGGTCACTAGTGCCACCCCTAGACAGTGGGCATGGGCGGACAAGGTCCAATGTCTGGAGGTGGTATCAAAAGGACAATGGATTTGCCATCTGCAAGGTAAGTCACGGGGGCTGGAACAACAGGGTATGCATTGCCCTATGACCTGTTAGGAACGAAAGTCCTCTGAAGAGAGAGATTGGAGCCCACCCACTTGAGAAGACAGAATGCAGGCAGGGCTTGACATAGACCATTGGTCTGATGCAGTATGGCACTTCTTCTGTTCCTATATTTTTATGTTCTTTAGACCTTCGGCAAAAGATTAAAAAGGGTCAGAGAGGGGACCATGTCAGGCCTAATCGCCCACATAGAGAAGCTGCATGGGGAGAAGGTGGCTCGGCTGCAGGACTCTGGCGTGGCCATGGAGCTGGAGCATTAGCGCCAGAAGAAGGGGGGGAAGGCAACCCAAAAGAGATGCCACCAAAGCCCTTCCCCCTTCGCCAGCTCTGATGTGGAGTCCCCTGGGCCCCATGAATCTGCAGCGGCAAGGGCCTTTCGGGCCGAGGTGGGGAGGCCCACCCGGGACTTTGTGGCTGGCCTGCAACAGTAAGCAGCCACCATGGAGAACTGACTTGTGGAATGGTTCCAGGCAGTCGAGGTACAGGAACAGAAGGTGGAGGCGTACTCGCAGAACATCTCAAAGTATGTCTCCGCTGAGATGGCCAACCTGGAACTCTTCCACCAGTCAGTCTCCCAGTGGCAGGCGGCCGTGGCAGGAATAGTTGACTATGTCATTGAACATGGCTACCAAATGCCAGCGGGTGTGATGCCCCCTGCCCCTAACTCCCGTGCACCCCTTCTGCCTTTCCCCCAAGTTCCAGGGGGCAGGCCCAAAGATTAGGGATGGGCGAACGTGGTTTGGATGTTCGGAGTTCGGACCGAACTCAATCTGTTCGGACATCCGAACTGAACGTCCAAACCAAACTCTCAAACGACCGAACAATTCAGTCATGTTCGGACGAGTTTGGAGGCAGGAAAAATGTCTTTCCAGGGCTGAAAATTAGGTTTTGGTTTCACTATTTTTGACTGTTCGGCCAAGTTCGGCCAAACCAAACTCGGCTGAACTGAACCATCGAACCCGAACTCGGATTTCGAACCAAACGACCGAACATCCGAACATCCGAACCGCGTTCTGTTCACCCATCCCTACCAAAGACTGAGTAGTGTACTAGTTGATAAATTTCCTTTCTAGTTTAAAATGTTTGAGTTTTGTTTTATAATGTTGTTGTTGTTTTGTTTATAAAAGTTATATTTGTTGTGTTCTTGTTATGAGCTTTGTTTTACCTCTCCAATCTTTTATCCCTCGGTACTGAAGTGTTCTGCCTGGCAGGTGGCAGAATCTCATACAGTTTGTCGATCTCTACCAGCAGTACTTGGCACCACATATAGCATAGTTAAGGTATTAACCCAAAGATGTGCCAGGCAGCAGCAGGGTCTCAACTTGCAGACAGCCCCCCAGGAGGGGTAGGGCTTGTGTCTGTGTGGATGTGCCAGAGAGAAAGAGAGACAGGCTCTTTTGGCAGCGGGCATCCAAGGGTGAGTGCGGAGGAGTAGGCTGGTAGGGGGCAGGCTTGCAGGTGGGCGTCAGTGGCCACTTACCAGTCAGGCATGAGCAGCGGCAACACCCAGAATGGAATAACAACCTTCCATGACTGGAATGATGGTCCCAGAATCTCGTTGATGGTTCTTGAGATGGGCGGGCATGACTGCTTCAGGTACAGTGGAATGACAGCCTAAAGCCTATGGGAGTTGAATGATGTCCCTAGAATTAGTGCATGGTTGGCCACACTTCATTCAATCGTGTGATCGGTAGGTATAGGTAGGAACGCACACAGGCAGGCACATAATATGTTCCACGGTTTGTTATATTCCATCTCATTCTGGTAGGTTTACTGCTGATGGATGTGGGCATCGGGAACAGATGGGAGTTCTTCCTGTTTCTGGCAGGTGGCAGATTGATCTGGCCTCCGCCCCCCCCCCCAACCCATCTCTCTTGTTCTAGCGTGGAGCCTCTCTATTGGCAGCCAGTGCAGAGAGTGAAGCATTGGAGTAATATGCTCACATTGACCTGTCCCCCTCATGAGACGAGCTGCCGCATTCTGCACGAGCTGTAGTCTCCAGACCATCACCAAGGGTAGTCCCACATAGAGCACGTTACAGAAGTCCAAACTCAAGATAATAAAAGCATGGGTGATCATGGCCACATCCGAGTCATATGGTCAAAGTCGATGTACCAAAATTCACCCTTCACCACAGCCATCATCTGGGCATCCACGCAGAGCTGTGGATCAATGATGGGCCATTACTCCCCCGGCTTTCCTCACAACCATTACCTCTGTCTTCTCAGGATTTAACTTCAAGCAACTCGCCCTCATCCAGTACTCCACAGCTTATAAACACCAGGTAAGCACCAAGACTGTCAGACCTGGATCAGATGAAAAAGAGAAATATAGCTGGGTGTCATCAGCATATTGATGACACCTTACACAAAACTCTCTGACAACATCCCCCAAAGGCTGCATATACACATTGAATAGGAGAGGGGACAAGATGGAACCGTGCGGAACTCTACCTGTGAGGCCCCGGGGAGAAGATTAATAATCACCCAGCACCACATGCTGAGTCCTCCCGGACAGGAAAGAGCAGAACCATTCAAGAACAGTTCCGCTCAACCCTGCCCGGTCTCGCAGCCGAGTCACCAACAACTCATGATCAACAGTATCAAATAAATCAACAGGGTCAAATTACCCTGCTCTAACTCTCAGGAGAGGTCATCGACCAAGGCCACAAGCACAGTCTCCATGCCATAGCCCAGATGAAAACCAGACTGTGAGGGAGCAAGGAAATTAACCTGATCCAGATGATCCTGAAGCTGTTGAGCCACCACCCATTTAATAACCTTGTCTAAAAAGGGAAGGTTAGAGACTGGCCAATAACTGGTCAGGACATCAACATCCAATGATGGCTTCCTGAGCAGGCGTTGCACCACTGCCTCCTTGAGGTGGTCCAGCACCCTGCCCTCCCTAAGGGAGGCATTGAATATCCCGACCAACAATGGCCCCAATGTATCCCGGCTGGCCTTAACCAGCCAGGATGGGCATGAATCTAATTCACAATAGGTGGCTCGAACAGTCCCAAGAGCATTCCCCACATCTGAGGGCAACATATCTTGAAATTCATCCCACAAAACAGGACAAGATGTGGCTTGGCTGCCTCTGGCTCATCCACTGATAAAAATGTTGTGTCAAAACCGTGATGGATTTGAGCAATTTTATCCACAAAAAAAGTCCACAAACAAGTCACAGCAAGCATTCGATGACTCTGAATCCAGGTGGAGGGAGGCTGGAATGACCAGCCCCCTCACCACCCGGAAAAGCTCAGTCGGACGGGACTTTGTGAATGCAATGAGAGCAGCAAAAAGCCCTTCTTTGCTGTTCACACTGACACGGCATAGGTATGTAACCAGACTCTATGTCACAATTGGTCAACTTCAGTATGAGAATGATGCCACCGTTGCTCTAACCGCCACCCTTCTTGCTTCATCTGCCGCAGCTCCTCCGTGTACCACAGGGACCTGCGTTGTTGGCAATTCAGTAGCAGATGACTGGGAGCCACACAGTCGATGGCCTCTATTATTATTATTATTATTATTATTATTATTAATATTATTATAAACTTTTATATAGCGTCGGTCATGTACCTGGAGCTTTACAGAACATAGAAATAGAACATAGACCATAGAACACACAGTCCCTGCCTGTGGCTTACAATCTAAAATCAACACCAAGGTCACAAGGTCATCGAGTGAGTGGCCATCAAAATCAGAGGGAATATCCCCCAGGCCCAGAGCATCCCGGAACCTTTCTGGTTCCATTAGTCTCTGGGGGTGAACCAACCTAACTGGTTCCACACCCTCCTGAGGACTGACGTATGCCAGGATACTGGCCTGGAGGAGAGAATGAACTGTCCATGGCAAGGGCACTTTTGACACCTCCCCCACTAATGGATCCCCTGCCTCAAAGTTGGTGCAGAAAATCATGTCCAGGGTACTTGTTAATTACATCACATGTTCCATAGGTACATTTCCAGCATCATCAATCCCACATCCACACAACCAACACCACTTGTTTTCACACATATCCATAAACAAAAGATTTCCTTCCTGTCTATAATAAAACACATTCCATAGTGTGATGGTGGAGGGTCCTTAGGGCAAGTTGGAAAGCGATATTCTTATCTTAGATTAATTGGTTCCAGGTCTTATCTAGTTCATTTGGCCTTGTAACTAAAGTGTGTTATTCTGGAGACTCTGTTTGGGATCTGTCTGGCTTGGCTAGAAGCAGCCTGGGCCTGATCTACTATCCTACTAACTGATACTTCTTATTTCTACAGTAGGGATTTCAAGGAAACCCAACAAGCATGCTAAAAATGGTGAGGTACAAGCTATAAACACAGCACAAGATAATCCTGCAGCATGTATCTCAAACAGACTATCAATTTCAGAAGAGCTTTAGAATTAGGAGTACGACAGTGGAGATTAAAGCCACCATATGTTGATTGCAGACTTCCTGAAAAGCATCTTAAGAGAAATACTGGTTTTACTGACTCCCTCGTGTGTGTGGAATTGTCTTTAAAATGACATATAAATAATTTAAAATATACATTGGCAGTGTTGACTAGTGGATACGTGTTGGCCTCAAAGGCATAACTAATCCTGGCTTAGTTATGGACTCACTGAATGGACCTGACATAGGCCACTTTTAGACACGCGCAGTGCACATGGAGTGTGAAATCACACCACATGTAAAAATCCCGCATGCGGGGTTTAGACGCAACATGTTGGGCGTTAAAACTGGTTGCGTGTACTTTTAAAACTGCGAATTAAATACCTTGACATCAAGGTCTGGTTTAGTTGGAATTTCCAAAAATTTTTTTTTTTTCATTTTCATTTCATTTTTTATTTGTGTCCCGCACTCTCGCCACAGGTGACTCGAGGTGGCTCACGACAAAATGAAACAACTCATAGCACAAAATACAAAATGCAATATGGTCTGCAGGACACACAATATATAAAGAGAAAAAAAACACCCATATTTTAAATAACCCTAACAAATTCATATTACAGTATATCCCATCATTCACCATTACATCACCCCACACCCCTTCCTTGCTGCCACCAGGGAACAGGTCCTTCTCCAACCCACCCCACATCTTCCTGCTCTCACCAGGAAATGGGGCCCTTCCACAATACAACATAAACAATTACAATATATGTTATTAAATAACCCCAACCCCCCCTACAGTCATTTTTACAATATACAGTCAAACCTCCCCAGGACTCCCTCTCTCACAGGGAGTCCCTTCAACCCTCCCCAAGGAGCACCTCCCCTCCTCTCACCAGGGGGGTTGACCCTGTCCACCCTAACTCACTCCCCATGGCCCCCTCCCTCAAGTCACACCCACCTCATCCCCCCAAAAAACCCTTAAAACAAAATAATAAGATACAAAATAATAATGACAGCAAACAATGGGTCCTACAGCAGGTCCAACAACAGCAGTGGCAGCAGTGGTATCGGCGGGGGAGCAGTAGTAGCAGCAGTAGCAGCAGAGATGGACCGCATGATAATAAATGTAGTGTCTGTCGAGCAGAGGTGCCCCCAGGTGCCCCGGCCCAGCGAACAGTCCCAACCAATGGCCGAAACCCTTTGTGTGTCACCCTTCGGGCTGGTGCCCACAGGGCCCCTTCCTGGATGGTCTTACCTGGGGAAGGGGAGGGAAGAGTAGAGTGGCAGTATGCTCTTCCAAATCACACACCAGCCCCAAGCCCCACAGCTGCAGACACAGATTGCAGTTGCCCACAGGGGTGGTAAGGGGGAGTGAGAGTCAGAGAACAAGAGGGAGAGAGAAGGGAAGTAACAGGCAGTGAGAAGGGGAGAGGAAGAGAGGGAACAAGGTGTATGTGTGTTTACTGGGGGAGGGTTTCAATGACCACAGACATGTGGAAGGAGGTCGCAGATGAAAATAGTTTGAGAACCACTAGCCTAGTCATGTTCATAACAAGCCCATGAAGTTGTTAATTATTCTTTTTACAAAGAATAATTGTAAAATGATTTATAGGTGTGTAAAAATCCCACGGGTGGGATTTAGTCACGATGTATCATGCGTTAAAGCCGGTCGTGCATTCTTTTAAAACCGCAAATTAAATACCTCGACATCGAGGTCTCCTTCCAGCCCATCTCCATCCTCATTGTTTGAAGCACAGGCATCATTTCCCTCAAAAGGAACAAAATAAACAAAGATGCCAGTTGAAAGGGAGTTGCAGGCTCAGTTTTTCATTTGTTTACTATGCAAGCATCCTGAAATTATGTCCTGCTGCAATGTTGTTTGCATTTCCCTTGCAGGGACAACCTCTGCAAGGGACATTAGCACCTACTTTGCAAGACAAAGCACAGAGGAAATTGCTTTCACAACAGCTAAGAAATCCCTTGTCAGAGGTTACACCTGTGTTCTGAAGAAAGGTAGGGACAGGAACACCCGTTACCTTCATAATTGGGTGCATGTCTAAACATGGGGCATATCTGAACACAGGGCACAACCAATTATGTCAATATCCCAACACAGTTTGACACATGCATTAATTACGGTACTACAAGAATCAAGAAAACCATATCAGTGTAAAGAAAAGGTTAAGAAATTAATCCCAGTTCTCAATATGGTGAAATTAATGTATTTCAAGGTGCCCATTGTGTTCCACTTCTGGAGCGTAGGCTGTGTTTTTGTTGTTTCTCTTATAGAATCAGAATAATAGAATTAGAAGGTACCTCGACGTTCATCTAATATAGTACAACATTTTGTAATAAGAATAATGCTTTGGAGCTTTGGACCTTGAACTGTAAACTATCTTTATTATTTATTTATTTATTTATTTACATTTTTTTAGTCGCTCCCTCATACCATGGCATCTCAGGGTGACTTACAAAGGCAAAATATCAACAATAAAATTTTTTAAAATAGAAACCACAATATCATTTAAAAATTCTATAAAACACATTTCCCCCCCCCCCCCACGACTACCCCATCCTCCCATCAACCCCTCCGAAGGCCTGGGCAAACAGCCAGGTCTTACAGGCTCAGCAAAAAGCAAACAGACCTGAGGCCAGGTGGGCTTCCTCCGGAAGAGAATTCCAGAGTCACGGCACAGCCACCGAGAACACCCTCTCCATTGTGGCTCCCATTTTACATGGGGGACTTCCAGGAAGGCGCCCCCAGCAGACCGAAGGGGTCATCCTGGGGCACAGAGGGTGAGGCAGTCCCTAAGATATGAGGAGCCCAGACCATGTAGGGATTTATAGGCCAACACCAACACCTTGAATCTGGCTCAGTATGCTATAGGCAGCCAGTGCAGAGTGCAGAGCATGGGTGTAATGTGCTCCCATTGACCCGTACCCAAGGAGATGGGCCACTGCATTATGCACTAGCTGCAGCTTCCAAACCAGCATCAAGGGAAGCCCCATGCAGAGGGCGTTACAGTAGTCTAGCCCTGAGGTGATGAAGGCATGAATGAGGGTGGCCACCAGGTCGGGCCTGGAAATGTATGGCCGTAGCCTCTGCACCAGATACAACTGCTGGAATGCAGCTTTAGCCACCGCCTCCACATGTTGATCCAGGCAGAGGTCTGAGTCCAATAACACTCCCAGACTCCGAACCTGCTGGGCTACAGAAGGACGGACCCCCCCTACCAGGGGGGGCAACACCTCCCTCGCCCTACCCACCACCATTACCTCCATCTTGTTGGGATTGAGCTTCAGTCACTCTGCCACATCCAATCCGCCATGGCCTCCAAACACTGGGAAAGTACTGAGATGGCAGGACCCGGGTCGGTTGAAAAGGAGAGGTACAGCTGTGTATAATCAGAATATTTATGACATTGCACCCCGAACCCTCTCACGATCTCCCCCAAGGACTGCATTGACACATTGAACAGTAGCAGAGACAGAAATGAACCCTGTTTAAGACCCGGGGGCTAGATGTTTCAGCCACCAACACCACCCGCTGGCTTCTCTCCAAGAGGAACGAACGGAACCACCCAAGGACAGTCCCATCCAGACCCCCCCAGAGCTCACAGTCATCTCAACAGAAGCCTATGGTCCACAGTATCAAAAGCGGCCAAGAGATCTAGCAGGATCAGAAATGTTGAACGTCCTGTGTCCATCTCCTAGTGGAGATCGTCCACCAAGGCCACCAATGCCGTCTCTGTACCATAGCCAGGGTGGAACCCAGACTGAAAAGGATCAAGGAAACTGATACTGTCCAGATGACCCTGGAGCTGCCTTGCCACCGCCCATTCAATAATCTTTCCTAAAAAGGAGAGATTAGAGACAGGTCAGTAGCTGGTGAGTGCATCCACATTCAAAGATGACTTCTTCAACAGGGGGTGCACCACAGCCTCCTTGAGACTGGGTGACAATCTCCCCTGCTGAAGGGACACATTGGCTACCCTCGCCAGCACCATCCTCAAAGTCTCCCTGGAGACTTTCACCAACCAGGATGGTCATGGATCTAATTCATAACTGGTGGCTCTGACTGACCCCAGGACATCCACAGCATTGGCTGGCATCACTTCCTGAAACTCATCCCAAGAAGATGGACCAGACAGGGATGTTAACACGAGACCTCCTGCTACGTGAGATTATTGGGGGGTTAGTTCCCAAATATCTGCTCTATCTTTAAATTTAGGGGAATTAGCCAAGTTTAGTCAAAATTGGGGGGGGTGTCCCCGTGTTCAAAGGGATCAAGCTGAGGACAGTACACGCTACAGGCAGTTTTATGTACCCTCCCCAAATAGAAAGAAAAAGACACAAATGCTTCAATAAAACTAAATGAGGTTTATTGGGTTATACAATAAAAGAGAAAGAACCCAAATAAGGTACAGAAACACATACAGGCTAATACTAAAACACAGCCCAGGTCTGGCTGATGGAACATGAAGGGAAAAACGCAAACAAATGTGAGGGAAGGGAAAGTATGCTTGTGTTAACAGGAACCCCCTCCCCCTCATAGCTACTGGGGACAGAGCCACCCAATATCTACTGTTCCTTAACTTCAGGGGGGACTGAGCTTAATGGCCTTAAGCCGGGATTCCCAGGGGTACAGGAGTACAAACAAAGGCTCCAGGTGTACAAACAAAGGCTACAAAGAAAACACAGACTGTGGCTTGGAAAGTATAGGAACCTCCTCCTCCTCGTAGCTACTGGGGACAGAGCCACCCAATATCTACCGTTCCTTAACTTCAGGGGGGGCTGAGCTTAATTGCCTTAAGCCGGGATTCCCAGGGGTACAGGGGTACAAACAAAGGCTCCAGGGGTACAAACAAAGGCTACAAAGAAAACACAGACTGCGGCTGGGAAAGTGAAAGTACACTGAAGAGCAGGGGGGGTTAGGCTCTGCAGAGGGGAAGAAAAAGCAAGAGACTGGACCTATAGTTTACCTCTCCTAGCTGATTGAGCAGGATCAGCAGTCCAGGATCCAGTGATGTTGGGGTCCAAAAAGGGGGGGCAGGCCGAAGTCTGGGGGATCCATTAGTCCAGTCACGTGCAGGGAGACCTGCATGTATCTGGGGCCCAAGGGTTCTCTGAGGTTGATGGGAAAACCAGGGGCAGTTATAGGGTACTGAACAAAGGATTTGGGGAGGCTATGATGGGTCTTTGGGGTACACAATGAGCTAACGAGGGGAGAAATCCAACTTCCACTTCCATCACAAAAAGGGCCATCCAAGATGCATAAGATATCTTTGATACAGGGGGAAAGAGTAAACAACAGTGGCTGAGGGGTAGTTAAGGAAAGAAGGAGAGGACTAACGATTGGCTTCCTGGGACACAAAGGGAACCCCTGGATTCCTTTATTCCTGAGGGGGGGGTTGCTGCTCCAAGTTCCAGTCATCGGTGCTCTACTGAATAGGAAGAATGCCTCTCAATGGCCCCGTACTTTACTCTAGGCATTTCCCTTTTTCCTCTCTTCCCCCAGGTTCAGGCTGGTATTTCACATGAGCGACCTACTTTCTGCTGGGTTCCATGGTGGCTGTGTCCGACCCTTACTCTGTCTTACAAGCTCCCCTCTTGCTCATAATGGGGGACTATGCTCTAAAGCCTTTTCCCCCATGTTTCCCAGCCCTTGGCCACGTCTGGGGGATGTACTTTCAAGCCCTCCGGGTCCAAGTTTGTTGGCCCTTGGTCATACAGCAGAGGGGGGGTTGTACCCATTTTAGGGAAAACTGAGGCCATTATCAACAGGGCCTCCATAGCCTCGCGCTCTTCTCCCACTATTCTTAATCTGGTGTCAAAGTCACTCTGGATCCGAGCGATCTTATCTGCAAAGTAGGTGACAAATTCTTCACAGCGGGCCTGGGACACCGTCCAGGCAGGGGGAGGCCAGACTGACCAGCCCCTGTACCACCCAGAACAGCTCCACTGGACATGACTTTGCAGATGCTATGAGGGCAGCAAAGAACTCTTTCTTTGCTGTCCTCACAGCCTCAACATAGGACCGCAAAGGGGCCCTATGGAGAAGTCGATCGGATTCAGAGTGAGTCCGACGCCAGCATCACTTTAGTTGCCTGCCTGCCTGTTTCATACACCGCAACCCCTCAGTAAACCAAGGGGCCCTGCGGTGAGGAGACGGAGGCAGGGGACGTCTTGGAGCCCCCCTGTCAATGACCTCCCTCATCAGGGTATTCCAATATTGGACCATCTCATCGACAAAGTGACCATCAGGGTCTAAGGTTAACTCCCTCGGGGCCTCTTGGAACTGCTGTGGTTCCATCAGCCTCCAAGGGCGGATCAACCTAACTGGTCTATTCCCCTTCTGGAGGTGGTGTGCTGAAATACTGGCCTGTAGGAGATAATGATCCGTCCATGACAAGGGTATAGCCTTCACCTCCCCCACTAACAGATCACCCGCCACAAAGCCAGAACAGAAGACCAGGTCGAGGGTATGTCCCCCCACATGAGAAAGGCAGTTAACAACCTGGGACAAGTCCATGGTTGCCATGGCTGGCATGAACTTTTGCTCCGCTCCCACAAGGCTGGCATGGGCATGGGCATTGAAGTCCCTCAGGACCAAAGTCCTGGAGGAGTTTAGTGCCAACTCCGAGACCAGCTCCGCTAGAGCAGCAAGGGATGCCACTGGGTAGGAAGGGGCCCGGTACACCAGCAGCACCCCAAGCTTGCCCCCAGCCAAATCAAACATCACATGGAGGGCCTCAACCCATGGAATCTCCTGAACTGGATATCTCCTAACTGGCTATTCCTCTCTAAAAACAATAGCTACACCACCACCCTAACCCGTTGTGCAGATGTTCCAACTAGGGATGTGCCAACGCGATTCGGAAGTTCGGCCTGAACTCGACTAGTTCGATCAACCGAACCAAACTTCCGAACCGAACTCAAATTCGACTGAACTGTTCGGTCGAATCCGAACCAGTTTGGAATGCCAAAAACAGATTTAAACTCCAGTTTTGAATGTACGAACTTGGTTCGGAAGTCCGAAATTTGACCAAACTTGACTAGTTCGATCGACTGAACCGAACTCGATTTTTGAACTGAACCGAATTTCTGAACTCGGTTCTGTTCGCACATCCCTATGCACAACATACCTGGCCGGAACAAGGTCAGCCAAAGTTGGTCCCGCCTCCTCGTTCAGCCAGGTCTCCGTAATACATGCAAGGTCTTCAGCCCGGTCCAGGATCAAATCTTGGATTTCCGTAGCCTTATTTACTATGGACCTTGCATTTAGCAGCACCTGCTTCTCCTTCCCGTTCTGACTTTATGAAGTCAATGAGAATATATTTACATAGAACATAACATAAGCACATAAGAAGTGCCATACTGGGTCAGACCAATGTTCCATCTAGCCCAGCATCCTGTGTCCGACTGGCTAATCACGGTAGCTTGGGAGAATCACCCAATAGGTCACAATGGGGGATCCATTCCCTATTGTTTTCCCCCAGCTCCCAGACATGTTCCCTGATCCTGTCTAGCTAATAGCTGCTAATGAACCAATCTTCCAGAAACTTGTCCAAACATCTTTTAAACTCAGATATAGTACTGGCCCTTACCACAGTCTCTGGCAGTAGATTTCACAACCCAATTATACGCTGAGTGATTTTTTTTCTCTCTTTTATTTGTTTTAAATTTGCCACCTTTAAGTTTCATGGAGTGTCCCCAAGTTATAGTACTAGCTGAGAGGGTAGGTAACTGCTCCTTGTTTATTAGTTCCACACCACTCATGATTTTATAGACCTTTATCATCTCTCCTCTCAGTCATCTCTTCTCCAAACCTACGAAGCCTCTCCTCATACGGGAGTCCTTCCATGCCCTTGATCATTTTTGTTGCCCCTCTCTGCACCTTTTCTAGTTCAGCTATGTCTTTTTAGAGATGGGGCGACCAGAACTGCACACCATATTCGAGGTGCGGTCGCACCATTGATTTGTATAAAGGTATTATGACATCCTCTGTTTTATTCTCTATTCCCTTCTGAATAATTCCTAACATTCTGTTTGCTTTCTTGACTGCTGCTGCGCACTCTGCTGTGGATTTCATTGTATTGTCGACAACCACCCCCAGATCCTTTTCCTGAGTGGTAACTCCTAGCTTAGTACCCAGCATTGTGTATGCATAGTTTCGATTATTTTTCCCTACATGCATCACTTTGCACTTCTTCACATTAAATCTCATTTGCCAATTAGATGCCCAGGCACCCAGTGTTGTAAGATCCTGTTGCAGTTCCTGACAGTCTGCTCATGTTTTAACTACCTTGAATAACTTGGTGTCATCTGCAAATTTGATCACTTCACTCTTAACACCCTTTTCCAAATCATTAATGAATACATTAAACAGCACAGGTCCAAAACAGATCCCTGAGGCGCACCACTTTTTACATCTCTCCATTGTGAAAACTGCCCATTTAGTCCTACCCTTTGCTTTCTATAAATCAGTCTAGAGACTGATTAATACCTACAGGCAGCTACTGACTGCCTCAGGCTCAACTGACAAATCCTAACTGTTGCTGAGACCTTGTTATATTCCCATCAGTTTGTCTCTTAAAGGTACATACACCCCACCCCCCCCCCCCATTCCAAGCTCCTTCGTTCCCCCCATTGGGTGCAAACAGATGGATGTCAGCTCAGGGGGTGCCCACAGATGCCCCATCACTTCTGGGTTGACTGGTCCATCGGAAGGAAGCCTGCCAGATGTGCACCACAGAGCAGTTTGGGGCTGCTCTGCACAGCGTGTACCACGAAATCCTGGAGCACACTATGCAGAGCAGGCTGGCCAAACCTAGGGCAATAACCAAATGTGGTTCTGCTGCCTATCTATTGGGGGGGGGGGATGGTGCAGCATTGCACCCCTCTGTCAGTTGCCCCTTTCAGCACCATGGAGTCATGGATGCCAACACAGAGCATTGGGAGAGCATCAGTTGGGCGAGCACCTGCAACTCTATGTTGGGGGGAGGCACCACAGGTTGGCTCATGGCCCAGGAACACCATCAGCCCTTCAGATGTGGCTGTGGGTGGAGCTGGTAAATGGTGGTTTCAGAGGTGGGCCCCCGGAGCAGCTCCAGGCTCCCCATCCATCTCAAAACACCCATTATTTGCAGCTAGTATCCCCTCCCCTGCATTGATTCACCTATGTCTGTAGCCTCCTTTCCATGATATCACACTGCTCTGGACCAGGCTGTTTCTGCCACTTCTATGTTCCCTAGTAGACCCTGTCACTGCTCCCCCCACACCCCCAACTAACCCACTGATTTATTCCCTGCCCAGATGCCACAGCTCTGCACCACCACTGTTCTTGATTTGCTGTGCCACTTTCTGTCAGCAGATGGCCACTGCAGTTGATCAGAGAACACAGGAATTGCAATGTTTGATATACGCTACGGCAATATTGAAACTTTTATTCTATTTAAAGAAAAAGGGAAAGTGACATATGCTGTCCTAGAAGGTCAGCTGGTAGGGATGGGACTTTCGGCTTCAGAAAGACCTGAAAGTACCCGATAATGGCCATTTTGGATTAATCCAACATTTCGATTCTTTTTCAGTACTGGTTGTATCAGATCTTTTGCATTGATTTTTGTATAGAATTTTTAATGTTGTGGTTTGTCCCCATTGACTTCAATGGAAAAACCACAACATTAAAAATCTGATAAAAATCAATGCAAAAGACCCGATACAACTGATACTGATACTAGAACCAAAATACATGAGAACCGAAACCGAAAATAACCGAAACCAAAGTTTTGCCTAGAGTCCCACCCCTAATTAGCTGGGCTAGAACCAGCAAGCTTTTGCACTCAAAACTGTAGATTTGTTCCTACGCACAGCTCCAAGTCATGCTGAGATAGGGCTGAAATGACAGTTCACCCTTCTCAAAAATCTCGTAGACAATAGGCTTCTCAAAGATATTTTCTCATCTCAAGAATATTGCAAGTACAGGGCATTCTTGTGAGATTCTCACAAGATCCTTGAGAACCTCAAAATAGCCAGAGGGGAGAGGAATGTTCACCAAGGCCATTCGGCGCATGCGTATACCATTTTTTTGTTTGTTATTTTTGAAAATCTCATGAAAATCTCATGAGATCTTGCCAGGGTTCCGAGATTCAAATTTCATTCTCGTTTCAGCACTACCTGAGAAGATATGTTATTAAACAAGGGAAAATAACACTACTTGGCAATATCAATAATACAGTTGCTGCCATCTTTAATCACAGATTTTACTTTATACACAGGTAAAAATATTTCCTGCATCAGTACAAGGATGTTGGGTGTTAACAGATGTCATATTATGATAATAATGAAAATAGAAATGAGAATGACATTTTGGTTTTGAAATAAAGGGAAAAAACAGAAATATGTATTTCTTGCTATATCTTTTTTGTTTCTTATTCAATTCTGATGAAACTTGGGGAGATTGTACCCGCCAACAGAGGTCATTATGTGTATGAATTTGTGAAATGGTTAGATAAGGTCCCTGCCCCTAGGGCTCAGATTGTAAGCCCTAGGGGCAGGGACAGTATCTATTTTATTACTTTGTAAAGTGCCAGGTACACTGCTGGCTCTATATAAATGTTTGTTAATAACAATAACAATAACAATAATAATAATAATAATAATTACTAATGAATAATGAATAATTAATAATGGGAACCAATTTTAAAAGAAATTGGATGTTGTGATTTTAAGAAAAGCTCAATACATATTCATGGATACAACTTCTTTGTCACCCATCCAATTTGCATGGAAACTACAAATATGATGTCCCTCCACAGGCTTAACACTCCTGAAAATTTTCAGAAAGATTGGAGAAAGGATCCTGAAGGTATAAGACATTAACTTGAAAATACTTTTCCAGCGGTAATATTTTTATATTCCATCCTGTTTACAGGAAATTTTGCAGGAATATATCACATACCTTCTCTGTCATATCTGCCAAACAGGTCACTTTGATAAAGGGACCCAGTTTTATAAGTAATTGAAATTGTCCCCTTGAATACCATTATTAAGATCAATAGCAGCATATGCAGTGCAAGTCAGGGGGAGGGAGGCTGGAGGGAGGCTGTGAAGCAACCCAAAAGACTGACAGACACATTCACTTGCCCATTGCTGCATGCTTCCAGCTTTACAGGACCAACTGGTAGTGGCTTCGAGGTGGGAATAGAAGGGACATAACTGGGAATTTGGGGATAGAATCCCAGCAATCAGGACACATAGTTTATACATCCAGACTGGCTAATCACCATCACAATCACATCCTGCAGCACTGTGACAAAGGACATAAGAGAGTCTCTATTGGCTCTTTCCTAAACAGATGCTTCTGACTTGCCAGTAACAAGTGGGGGAGAGAAGATGGGATGGTCACAGCACAGAATGAGGATTTTTTTTGACATTTCTGCTGGCCAATTGGCATCACAAACCGATCTTATACCACAGTGACACGTAAGAGAATTCCTGGCTCCTTCTCTGCATATGTCATGCAGGCATATAAAATTGTGACCCTTTATCACATCTTTCTGATATTTGGCAGAGATCCTCATGAATATATGATATAGATCCCTGCCAAATTTCATGTACACTGGTTGGACTACAATGATGTTACAGTCAGACATACAGTTTTAAGTTAATTGCTTATACCACCTGGACCCTTTATCCACTCCTTATGTAAGTTGTCAGGGATAGTAAATATGGGAAGGGGAGTAAACATGCCAAGTTTCATCTACATTAAATTTGAGACAAAAAAGGTACAGCTAAGAATGTACATGAAGATTTTTGCAAAATAATATAATTCAATTGCTTATAAAATTTGATTACTTTATCCAATACTTTGGGAATTTGGTACAAGTAGTGAATTCCATGGGAGGTATAATCACTCCATGTTTCAGCCAAATATAATGAAAAACAGAAAAGATACAGCCAAAAATGTGTTTTCCATTCAAACCAATGGAAAACAAAAAGAAAGCAAGAATAAAAACAAAATTTGATATTTATGAAAATGAAAGCAATATATTTAAATTTTAAAAATGACATGGGCCCCTGGTGCACACCTCTATTGGCCAGAATAGCTAAGCCAGCACAAGGGTGGAACAGGACAGCAGTATATTATGAACTGCAAAGATTAAACAGGGGAGGAACTGTATATCTTGGTGCATCTCTAGATGTGTTATCACATGAGATGATGCCCCACTTTCAGCACCCCTTTGTTCCAGACTCACTGCCTGTCTGAACATGATCTTTCAGATGTTCACCCTGAGTGGGGTAGAGGCTGCCACCCTAAGCATCACCTGCATTATTGAGGAGCACGCATTTCTGGGCAACCCAGGCCAATGTGGGGCAAGGTGCAAATTTGGGGCAGTCTCCCATGTAAAAGGCCCCTAGCAACCATGCCTGCAAACAAGGCTGCCTGCACCATGGGCAGGACCATGATGCCAGCAGGGATCAAGCCGCTGCCACCAGGTCATCTGTTGGAACAGCAGGGGAATATGTGCCCCGGGCCACTCACTCATCAGTTGTTGGAGGGACCCCAGGGAGGAAGAGGAGCAGCCTCGTTGACCACTGGCAGCATCACTGTGCTGGTCTATCTCAAGCATAGACCTGGATTGGAATAGACCAGTGGGAGATGTGGGACTGCTTACCAGGTAGAGCACTACTGTGCTCCCTCATAAGGATCACCCCCCCCCCCCCGCTCCAATCAATTTCAAACCTGGAAGACTTGAAAGAGATTATCCTTGCCAGGATGCGCAGCACTAGTCAGTGACAATAAAGGAAGCACTTCCCAGCTTTAAATTGACATGGGGGTATGATCGTTGCTAGGGAACACAGCACTGCTCTCCCTGGCAAGGAGCTCTGCATCCCCTGCTAGTCCAACTCAAGCTTGATCCATGCTCGAGATAGACCAGTGTGGTGTTGCACCCAGGGGACACCGAGACTGCTCCTCCTCCTTCGTGGGGTCTCCTCCAACAGCTGATGGGTGGGTGACCTGGAGCATGTTTCTCCTCCTTTTTGAAAGTTTCAGAGACTCTGGTGGACTTCCATGAACTGTCATAAAGCTTTGGGAACTTCCGTATAATTTCATAAAATTATGTAAATTGCCATGAACTTCCGTAAATTGCTGTGATCTTTCAGAATGTGCTGTGTGTACTGTTTTGTGATTGGTGGCTCAGACGAGAACCCTGCTTTTTATTAGTTTTAGTGGCTGTCCTTTCTGCTTGAACTAGCACATGGGTATTAAAGGAAGCTCTCCCTTTATTCCTTTTCTTTCTATTTGAATTCTTCTGAGGACTTGCTCATTCAGTCCATTGCATGCCAGAGCTACCGTGTCTAACATAAGAAACCCACATTACAATGGGCACAAACACAAACAGAACATTTCGATCCATAACTGGTAAGTTGCTTTGTTGTTCAATTGTATGAGATAGCAGAAAAGTAACTTGCTTATATTATACATACCATTGTCTGCAGGCACAGCAGCCAGCCAGCACACACACAGCGTATTTTTTTTTCTTTTTGAGGATATTTTTGACCCAGGAAATTCTGCTAGCATGGGTCAATTTGGGCTTAAATTAGAGAGGAAGGAATAAATGCAGATCTCTTCTTCTGCTAAAGAAGACTCCCCACTAACAACTTAATCCTCAAAGTGCTCTACCAGGGCAAGAACCCAATCAGATGAACGGGGCTTGTTGTGTGATCAACAGGGATGTGAGAACACCAGGGGGTTTGGGGTTCAGTACGTTCGGTGTTCGGCAGAACCTGAAACCATTCGGGTTCGACCTGTTCGGTCTGAACAGGTTGGGGGGGGCGAACCCATTCAGGCAGGGGGGGCTGGTTTTCCCTCTCCCCCTCCAGGCTGAGTGGGTGGAAGGGGTGCTGGGGAGTACCTCTCCCCCACCCTACCCAGCCTCGTAAAAAAAAATGTAACCCACCCCCACCCCAGGGATCGCCCTACCTGGTGGTGGCAGGGCTCCAGCCCCGGGTTTGCCTGTGGCAGGTCCAACAGAAGATCCGGCAACAGAGGCGCTCTGGAGAACTTCAGGCCCTACTAGGCCTTCTGGGTCAAACTGGAAGGCCTAGTAGCAGCCTGAAGTGCTCCGGAGTGCCTCCACCACCGGACCCATCGCTGCTGCCACCGCCGCTTCCGGACCTGGAAACCGACCTGGTGGTGCCGGGGGCTCTGGCCCCAGGTCTGGCGGTGGCAGCGGTGGCAAGTCCAGCGGTGGTGGCACTCTCTAGCACTTCAGGCCACTACTAGGCCTTCTTGTTTTACCTGGAAGGCCTTGTAGCAGCCTGAAGCATTCCGGAATACCACCGCCGCTGGACCTGCTGCCACCAGACCCAGGGCTGGAGCTCCAGCACCACCAGGTAGGGCAATCCCTTGGGTGGGGGTTAAAATATTTTTGTATGAGGCTCGGCAGGGTGTGGGGGGAGGTGCTCCCTGGCGTCCCTCCCACCCACGCAGCCGGGAGCGGGGAGGGAACACCGGCTTCCTCCCTGCCCCCTGCCCCTGTCCAAATGGGTTCAAAACCCAAACTGTGTTTGGCCTGTTTGAGTGGGGGGCAGTTCAGATTCGGGGTGTTCGCAAATGGGCCAAACACCCCGAGTTCGGGCCAAACCCCAAACTTCCAAACTGCGTTTGCATATCCTTAGTGATCAAACAATTTGAGGACTGAGTTGAGAAGAGGGAGCCTAAACAGTTTGTTCATATACTGAAAAGGTGCTGAAAACCATAGGACACCTGCAAAAAATTGTTGTAAATGTCGCTAAAACTGCCATAACTGCTGTAAATTGCCGTGAACTAACATAAATGTCGTAAAAAGTACGTACACTCCAATAAATTCTGAAACTGCCATAAACTGATGTAAACTACTGTAAACTTTTGAAAAGCACCATAAATTGCCGTGAAGTATCATAAATTGCCGTTCGTTGCCGTCGGTCTGGTAGCAGACAAGCCAAAAAAGCAGCAGCCCAAAGCAGAATGGCAAACAGTGCTGCTGCTGAGACTAGATGATAATACCCAGTTCACTGTCTGAAACATATGTGCGAAGCCATCGCACTAGATGTAATTGACGGAATGCACTTCTTGCCACAGCCTGCACCTGGAGGATCAGGTGGAGCTGCAGATCGAGGAGCATGTCCAGACTGCAAACTTGGAAAGTCAGGGGAAGGAAAATCCCATCAATGATGGGAGCTGCCACATCCACTGCCTTACCTACTACCATCGCCTCAGTCTTGTCAGGTTTCAACTTAAGTTGGCTCGTCCTCATCCAGTCCCCCACAGCTGCCAGATGTTGGGTAAGCACCAAGATTGCCAGGCCTGGGTCAGATGAAAAAGAGAGGTATAGCTGGGTGTCATAAGCATATTGATGACAATGCACCCTATACCATCTCACAATCTCACCAAGTGGCTGCATATACACATTGAACAGGAGAGAGAACAGATTGGATCCTTGCAGGACTCCACATGTAAGATCTCAAGGGGACGAAAAACAGTCCTCGAGCACCACATGCTGAGTTGTTATGGCCAGGAAGTAGCGGAACCATTCAAGAATGATCCTGCCCACCCCAGCTCGGTCCCTCAGGTAAGTCACCAACATCTCATGGTCAATGGTATCAAAAGCTGCCGCTAGGTATAACAAAATTAGCAGGGTTTAACGGCCTTGATCCAATTCACAGTGAAGGTCATCAACCAAGTTCACAAGCACAGTCTCCATGTCATAACCCAGATGAAACGGTGCAGTCCAGATGCCCCTGCAACTGTTGAGCCATTACCTGCTCAATTACTAGAGTTGTGCACCAGGGGCCCATGTTGTTTTCATTTTTTGTTTTTGTTAATTAAATCTGTCATTTTCATTTTCATAAATATCAAATTGTTGTTTTTGTTTTTGCTTTCATTTTCATTTTCCATTGGTTTCAATGGAAAACAAATTTTTGGCTGTACCTTTTTTTCCCCCAATCTGTTTGGCTGAAACTTGGGGTGATTATACCTCACATAGAAGACATTATGTGCACCAAACACCAAAACAATTGGATAAAGGAATCCAATTTTAGAAGCAGTTGCATTATTTTATTTTGCAAGAATCTTCATACACGTTCTTAGGTGTAACTCCTTTGCCTCACATTTAATGTAGATGAATCTTGGCATGATTATACCCCTTCCCATATTTACTATCTTTGCCAAAGTTCAGAAGGATTGAATAAAGGGTCCTGGTGGTATAATCAATTAACCTATAAATGTATGTCTGAATATAACATCTTTATAGTCCAACCAGTGTACATGACATTTGGCAGTGCTGTATCTAACACCTTCAGGATCATCTCTGCCAAATATCATAAAGATGTGATAAAGGGCCCCAATTTTATATGCCTGCACAGCATGTGCAGAGGATACCAAAGATTTTCTTGTGTCACTGTGGTATAAGATTGGTTTGTGATGCCAATTGACCAGCATAAATGTCAACCAAATATCTTCATTCTGTTCTGTGACCATCCCAAAATCTCTCCCCCACTTGTTACTGGGAAGGCAGAAGCATCTGTTTAGGAAAGAGCCAATAGAGATTCTCTTATGTCCTCTGTCACAGTGCTGCAGGATGTGATTGTGATGATAACTGGCCAGCCTGGATGTGTAAACTATGTCTCATGATTTCTGGGATGCTATCTCCAAAGTCCCAGTTATGTCCCTCCTATGCCCTCCTGAGGGCTGCCCCCTATGCCTGCCTCGAAGCCACTACTGATTGGTCATGTAAAGCTAGAAGCATGCAATAATTGGCCAGTGAATGTGTCTGTCATTATTTTGGGTTGCTCCACATCCTCCCTTTTACAACCTCCCTCCTGCTGTGCCAGGTGCCTGCCTCTGACTGGCACTGCATGTGCTGCTATTTATCTGAATAATGGTCTTCAATGGAACAACTTCAATTGCTTATAAAATTGGGTCCCTTTATCAAATTTTCCTTTAGTATGGCAGAGATGACAAGGACAGTATGTGCTACATTCTGGCCAAATATATTGTAAACAGGATTGAATATAAAAAAATGTTATAGCAGGAAGTGAATTTTAAAGTTAATGTCTTATAACATTAGGACCCTTTATCCAATCTTTCTGAAAATTGGCAGGAGTATTGAGCTTATGGAGGGACATAATATTCACAGGATCTATGCAAATTGGATGGAAGATAAATAAGGTGTAGCCATGAATGTGCATGGAGTATTTCTTAAAATCACAATGTTAAATAGCTTCTAAAATCTGTTTCCTTTTTCTAACCTTTTCAAAAATTGGTACACATAGTGCGCTACACTGAGGATACAATCTCCCCAAGTTTCATCAGAATAGAAAAAGGAAAATAAAATGTATAGCTGGAAATACATTTTTCAGTTTATTCCCTTTTATTTCAAAAACAAAATATCTTTTTCTTTCTATTTTCATTATTATTATTTGTCATTTTCATTATTGCAATAATGATAATGAAAACAACAATTTTTGTTATCATTATTGTAATAACAAAAATGACATGCACCCCCCTAAAAAAGGGAAGGTTTGAGACTGGCCGGTACTTAGCAAGGGAATCAATGTCAAGTGATGTTTTTTGATCAGAGGTTGCACAACCACCTCTTTCCTTAAAGAGCTTGGCACTCTTTCCTCCTGAAGGGAGGTACTGATCACCTCCACCAGCAGCGGCCCCACTGCCTCCCAGCTGGCCTTAACTAGCAAGGATGGGCATGGGTCAAGTTCACAAAAAGTGGCCCAAACAGTCTCAAGAACATCCTCCGCCTTGGCAGAAGATTGATCCCATGAAACCAGACCCGGTGGGGCTTCCACAACCTCTGGTTCTCCTGTTGCAGTAAGTGCAGCATCGAAGTCGTGGTGAATCCGAGTCATTTTCTCTACAAAATAATCAACAAACATGTCACAGTAGGCACTAGATGACTCCAATTCCAGGTGGAGAGAGGGAGGACCGACCAAACCCCTCACCACCTGGAAAAGCTCTGCTGGATGAGATTTAGCAGAGGCTATACAGGCAGCAAAGAACTCCCCTTTTGCTGCCCTTACAGCAACGGCATAGGCACGTAAACTCTCTCTATGTCACAATCTGATGGCTTCAGTACGCAAATGGTGCCACTGTTGCTTCAACCACCACCCCCTCATGCTTCAACAACTTCAGGCCTTCGTAAACCATGGAGGCCTGAGGAGCCACTGCCGGGGGAGCAGACGCCTTGGAGCTTTCCAGTTGATGGCCTCCACCAACAAGGCATTCCATAGCACCATGAGGTCATTGAGCGACTGATCATCTAGATCAAAGGGTATCTCCCCAAGAGCATTCTGGAACCATTCAGGTTTCATTAGTGTCCGGGGGAAAACCATCCAAATCAGGTCCACACCCCTATGGGGACAGACATGCAACAGGAGACGTGCTCATAGGAGGTAATAATCCGTCCATGACAAGGGCTCTGCTGATACCTCCCCCATCAATGGATCCCCCACTTCAAGTCCAGTGCAAAAAATCAGGTTCAAGTTATACCCCCCCATCATGAGCTGAACAGTTGACAATTTGGGACAGGCCCATAGTTGCCATGGTGGCCATGAACTCTCACACTCTGCTCCGCCAAGACTGACATCAGCATGAATGAAAGTGAAGTCCCCCAAGACCAAAGTCTTCAGGGAGCGCAACACCACATTCGACACCAGCTCCATCAGAGTGTGTAGGGATGTCATCGTACAGGTAGGTGCACATTATACCAGCAGCACCCCCACTCTGTCCCCCACCAAATCAAACACAAGATGGAGGCCCTCTACCCCCGATATGGCCTGCACTGGATACCTCCTGACAGACCATGAATCCCTAAAAACAATGGCTACACTGCACCTCCATCCCTCCTATCCAAGGCTTGTGCTGCACAAAGTACCCGGCTGTAACAAGGTCAGCCAAAATAGGCCCCAACTCATCATCCAGCCAAGTCTCTGTAATGCACACGAGGTCGGCATCACAGTCCAGGATTAACCCCCGGACTGTGGAAGATTATTAACCACCAACCTCGCATTCAGCAGCAACAAACCCAGGTCAGGTGTCCTCTGATCTTGAACCACCTCATCACCCTCCTGGGGGAAACAATCCCCCCCTCATGGGTCGCATACCCCTCCCAAAGGGCCCATATTTCCCCTGCCACATCACAACCTCTATGGCTGCGCCCCCCCAGTCAGATCCCTCCCCCCATCTGCTCCGCCCAGCCCACGAGGGAGATCCCCACCCCCTGAACCAACCAGCCCACTTCCTCGCACCAAATGGGATTTACACCCCCAAGGACCTTTCCCCCTCACACTGAGGGAAAAGTCCCTTCCCTCCCTATCCCATTTCCACTCCGACCCCCCTCTCACTGGGGCAGGAGATCTTCCCAATAACCTCTCAACAAAACAAAAACAAAAAACCATAAACTTAAATAACCCCCGTCCCCAAAATAACCTCCCCTCACAAACCTTCCCTTAATTAAGATGGCCACACCACCACCAGAGTCATCCCCCAACCCCCACGGTCCCACTAATGGTCTCACCTAAGGGTCCTTTGGCCAGGCACTACACTGCTGGGGTGTAGTCCAGCAGGAACTAGACTGCTTAGGGCTTTATAGGTAAGTACCAACACCTTGAATCGGGCCCGGAAGATGATAGGCAACCAGTGTACATCATGGAAAACTGGTGTAATGTGCTCAAGTGACCTGTCCCCATAAGGACATGGGCTGCCGCATTCTGCACCAGATGCAGTCTCCAGACCATCACCAAGGGTAGCCCCACATAGAGCGCGATGCAATAGTCTAGTCTTGAAGTGATGAAGGCATCAATGATGGTGGCCAGGTTGGAGTCCAAGACATATGGTCGAAGCCGCCGTATCAGATGTAAATGGCGAAAAGCACTCCTTGGCACTACCACCACCAGGTGGAGTTGTGGATCGAGTAGCACCCCCAGACTCCAACCTGGAAAACTAGTGGGGGATGAACCCCATCAGTGATGAACTATGAACTGCTCCTTTTTTTTCTAACCAAAGATGTTGAGAATAGAATTCAATACTCTTGGAATTAGGAATGTGTGAACACTGTGGGGTTTGGTGTTCGGCCCATTTGGGGTTTGGCCGAACTTGAAACCATTTGGTTCGGCCTGTTCAGTCCGAATGGGTTTGGGGGGGAACCTGTTCGGGTGTGGGGGCCTGGTTTTCCCTCCTCCCTCCCCTCTCCAGGCTGTGTGGGTGGAAGGGGCTCTGGGGAGCACCTTCCCCCCCACCCTGCCCAGCCTCGTAACTTTTTTTTAACCCCCCTCACCTCAGGTATCGCCCTACCTGGTAGTGCCGGGGCTCCAGCTCAGGGTCCGGTGGCAGCAGGTCCGCTGGCGGGTCTGGAGGTGGCGGTGCTCCGGAGGACTTCAGGCCGCTACTAGACCTTCCGAGTCAAACTGGAAGGCCTAATGGCTTGAAGCACTCCGGAAGCACTCCGGAGTGCTGCCGTCACCAGATGCACTGCTGCTGCTGTTGCTGCTGCTGCTGCTGCTGCTGCTGCTGCCGCCACTGGACCCAGGGCCAGAGCCCCAGCACCACCAGGTAGGTCAGGATCTGGGTCTGGCAGTGACAGTGGTGGCAGGTCTGGCCTGAAGTGGCAGGTCTGGCCAATAGTGGCCTGAAGCACTCCGGAGTGCTTCAGGCCACTACTAGGCTTTCCGGTTTGACCTGGAAGGCCTAGTAGTGGCCTGAAGCACTCCGGAGCACTGCTGCCTCCGGACCCAGGGCCAGAGTGCCGGCACCACCAGGTAGGGCAATCCCTGGGGTAGGGGGGTTAAAAAAATAATAATTATGAGACTGGGGGGGGGGAGGTGCTCCCTGAATCACCTTCTATCCGTGCAGCCTGGAGGAGGGGAGGGAAAACCAGGTTCCTCCCTGCCCCCCGCCCATACTGGTTTGGAACCTGAACTTTGTTCGGCCGGTTTGGGGTATTCACAAACGGTCCAAACACCCCGGGTTTGGGCCGAACCCCGAACTTCCAAACTGCGTTCGCACATCCCTACTTGAAATAGCATTCCTAAAGATTAGCTACTCAGCCACCTGGGGTGTTAACAAATGTGACGGGGGCCTGGGCAGCTTGCTTGGCCCAGCGTAGGCCGCTTTTAGACGATTGTAAGCTATTTAATTCGCGGACTTAAAAAATGCGCAACCACCATAATATGCGCATAATACCCCATTTCCGTCTCGTGTAATTACAACATGTGGACGTTTCAAATTATGCGCAATCGCGATGCGCAATCGTGTGCCGCTTGTCTAAAAGTGGCCTTAGTGAGCTTCTGTTCCAGGCCCGCCAGATGTGGGCCTGCTTTAGAGCCCAGCGAGGTAGGTAACTGCACATTTGTTAATGCCCACTGTTGGTGCTGCTGAACCATGAGGGATGCATTCTTCCCAACAATCCCTATTTAGGAGGGCTATCATAGACCCTCTTTGGGTGCTGAATCCAACTGTCCCTCTTCCAGGGGCCAAAGTCCCTCTTCCAGGAGAGAGAGGGAGACAAAAAGACCAGTATTCAAGCCTCAGGCTCCCCTTTCTTGGTTGCCTCCCAGGCAAAGCACTTGAGAGGACAACGGGGAGATGACAGAATGAGAACAAACTAAGCGGAATGTTAAGCAGGAGAGCTTCTATTCCTCCTTATGCACTTGGAATATTATGAGGTGTGTGTGTGTGCATGTAATTCTGTGAGGACAAAGCTTATTCACTGAAGGGTGGAGCTTATTGACCAGGGGAAGTATTTCCTTTGGAATGGGAACACTTGCTCTCATCTCAGTCCTAAACAGGGCCTCACATAACACACACAGCTACAAGGCCAAGGTGAACTAGATCAGATCTGAAGCCAAATGGTCAATCAATTATATCATCACTTTCTGTCAAGGCCCTCCAGACCACAGAGTACAGAATGCATTGTAGTGTTATGTACAGGAAGAAAACCATTCATTTATAGCTATTCATGAAAACAAATGTCGTTGGTTGTACAGATGTGGAATTATTGATGTTGGAAATGTATTCATGGAATATGTGATGGAATTACCAAGTGACCAGATATAACGTATTCATATCAAGCCATGACTGACATCCTGACTCAGGAATTCTTTCCTAAAACAACTCCCCATAACCTTTGTGTCTTATACCTTCTTCAGCTATCCTCTTTGGTCTAGCGCTGGTTAAAAAAAACAAAAACAAATCCAATTTCATGGAAATGTTATGGGAAATTGGAATGACTGCTGAAATTCAAGTCAGAATTCTGATTAGAATAAATTTCCAATTGGAATTCTGACTGGATGCTTTTATACATGGATAAAATGACAGCTGTCATTCTGCAAATACACAACGTGGCAGCTGCTGAAAAACAAAATGACTGTCAAGATGGCGACCACCATCTTGTACACCAGCAGTCATTTTTCATATGCGGAGAACGGCAGCAGCCATTTTGTGTATGCACAAATGGCCATTTTATTGTTGTTTGTTTGATTTGGACTTAGACAGAACAATTATATGGTCCTACTTCTGATCAGACCTAACAAAATGCCTGATTCTACGAAGACAGAAAATGGCCAAAAAATTTGCTCTGATCTTTGGAATGTACTTCTCTTCAGAAGCTGCCAGAGATCTCAACCTGTAACCCTTGGACTCTTGTGTGACTCTGGCATAGTCCTGGTCTCAACAGATCGATCCCTCCAGCAATCCTGACCACTTGGTGCTGCATGAACCCGATGAGTTACAGGTTACCCACCACAATGCATCTCATAATAATCTCATTTTTATATTGTGATGCTGCATTCCCAGCTCTGAAAGAACACGTAGCATGGTTGAATGATCCCAGAACAAAACGATCCTTGTTTTGACTCATGATGAGGTTAACCAAAAGTAAGTTGGTTAAATTTTAACAAAGAGGAGATACAGAGCCAAATCCCAAACCCCCTGAAAATAGTGGAAAGACACTGACTAACTCCAAAGAGCTTTGGACAAGGGTCTAAAATCAGAACACGAACTTGAAAGAAAAGGGTGAGGAATAAGTACAGAGATAGCTTAGAGCTGTGGTTGAATGAAGAATAGAGGCGGTGGAAGAAATAATGACAGCTAAAAACTTAATAGTAAACAGAAATGTATCCACTGTGGGGAAATCAAGTTGCACTCCATGTCTGGCAAAAAGTCAAAATCTTACATCAATGACATCTTTATGTAGCTGTGCTTTTTCAAAGATCTTTTCAGTAGATGCATGAAAGACTATACATTTGCTCTGCTAACAAGAAAATCATCAGGGACACAAAACGCAGTGTTTGGGGGAAGCAAAAGCAATATTGAGAAAGCTGTCATCTAGCAGAATAGCAGCTGATCGGAAAAAGATTGCAAACAGCACTAGAGTTGGCACTGGCTTCTAGACAAAGGCAACTCTGAGTGTTACAGTGGCAGTACTATTACATTACCTTTGTTAGAAAGGATATCTTCAGCCCACAATGCAAACTCAATTTTGGTGTACTACCCCCCACTGCTTTAATAATAAGAATTCACAGTTTGCTTAATGAAAATGATCATATTTACAGCCCCTTCGTCGTTGTTGTTTTTTGTTTAAAAAAAAAAAACACAAAATGAAAGCTGTATTTCTAAATTGCACTATGAATAGTCTCAGGGCGTGATCCTCTGAGTAGAGAGTGCCTAAGCTAGTACTTAGCACTGTAATATCAAAATTAAAGAGTCTAAATGTCACAATAAGTGAACCAAAATATCTGAAACAGGACTGAATATCCTCTTCATTGGATCTGAGTAGCAAAATCACTGGAGATTGTATTTAACATGAATATTTGTTTCAGCTCAACTCTGAGTATGAGCTGCATACTTTCCTCACAGGTGCTCTTTGGTAACTTGTGTTAAAGAACACAACAAGTACAAGGTCCATGCGAGCACCATGTGTTTACTCAAAGTAGGTCTACGGGTGGAACGTTCATAAGTGTTTGGAACTGACTTAATTCTGCCATTGGCTTCACTGTCTTGTCATTGATTTCAATTGGAGCACTATTAGGTTAATGCAGAGCACTTTGTACCTGGGACTTAAATGTTTTGTAACTCTAGTGCTAGTTCTGGTCCTCTGTGTTGGCATTAAGTTCATCTGTTGGAGCAGAGATAATAACTATGGCTTCCCATTTTTAAATCTCCCAATGTGTTTTCTTAGTAAGCATCTTCTCTATTTTTATTTGTGTGTATGTGTGTGTGTTGTTGTTGTTGATATTCAAATCATTCAGTAACCACTGGAATAAAATACAAATACCGTAGGAGGAGAACAAAGATGTGTTGATTTAAGGTTGTTACGCATCTTACATTTGGTGCAACAATCATGAAATGTTTTTCAAACATCTCGGCACTACAAATGTACGGCTTATTGATCGTCAAATTGATAAATGCTTTAATATTTCATAGTAGAAAGCTAATGCATCTTGCAAATGACATTTGGGCAAGCTGTCAGCCACAGCTTTCATGAATGAAAAAATACATTGGGTTAAGGTTTTGATACAGCAGGTTGGATGATAAAGTATTTTACAGGCATGTGTTCTATCTGCTTTTAGAATAGGTTATTACCAATCATACTGTAGGTGATATCCTGGATAGATATGCTGAAGTAAGAAACATGCGGTATGTATTTGCTTGCTGTTACATTTTGGCAAATGTTTGTGGGAAAATCTGTGCTCAGATGTTTGTGAGAATGCCAGGTGCCAATCTATCATGACCAGCTTGTGACAAATGTCACAAGAATTTACCAAGAGTGAGTAAAAGGCAAATGATGATGATTAAACTGCACAGAATGACTTACAGAACTATAGGATGTAGTTTTCATGTTATTATAAAAGTATGCCAAAGTGTGCCTGGACACTTCTCAGATGACACAAATAACCATGAACCCTGGAGAAAAAACTTACTATCTAAGTTTCAGATCTATCTAAGGCTGCTTTCAGACCTCCCCTCCCCCTCCCCCCCGGTGCATATTCTGGCTGTGGGAGGGAATGTGAAGCCAGGATATGTGCGGGGATCAGTCGGTCTGAAAGCCTCTCCACGCGGCTTTGCCGGCAGACACACACAAGGATGCAGAGTTTGATTGAGACAATAGTTACAGCAGTGTGACCACATGGCCACTCAGTGTAGGCAGGTTCAAATATTGGTGGTTTAGCTAATGATCTTTTTAAATAAAAAAGGAATAATAAAAAGTAAAATAATGAGTATTGTCAGCTCACTTTTTGCAAACAATATGGAATGGCAGATTTTTTCAGTGAAACGAGCTAATGGAAGTCCACTATTCTGGGCTCTACTATTTGATCCTTCTGATTATATGAATTTACAATCTGTCCTGTGAAATATAATACTGCATTTTTCTAAGTGTGTAACGCGTTCTGTACAGTAATTATAAATTTTACACTATAGAAGTATATTCTGTTTACTACATAGCTCAATACAACCTCTCCCTAGTGCAATACACTACGTCCATTCGGTAAATAGCACAGTAGGGCCATGTGAACCCAATATATCCAACTACATGAATGTTAATGAATCTGAAGGATTTTGATGGCGTCCCTCCCACCCCCCACCCAGCGGTTCAGATAAGTAGACTTCTACTGGACCTTACATTTTCTCTGTACAACCTAATCAATATAGTAAAGAATGACTCGATGAATTAGAAACACTAAAAGTTTAGTTTTGAAAATGTTTCAAGGGATATTTTTGTTTCTCTTTAGGGTTATATGCCTCTTTTGTGATTCCTAGTTTCTGTTTCACATTTACATCAAGGTGTTTTTTTACAATGCTCAGATGATATAAAAGGGTCTAAAGGTGAGTGAAAATTACATTGTGGGTAAAAGCAGACCTGTGGATGGTGCAGCGGCTACCTGGACTGGCCCTTGGTGGAAAACTTCAGTCAACACAGCCTGGGGAGGGGAGAGGCACCGAACAAATGGGCCCATGGCTGGAGAGCTATCCCACCACCTGCATGGCCTGGGGAGGGAGGGGAGCTAAACAAATGTGCCCCCACCCTGCTGCAGCACCCCACAGCATGACATGACAGACAGTCATGCTGACCAGCCATGGTGCTTGGCCCTGGTGGCTCCTGTCCCAAGGTGGGTATGAACACACATGTATTGGCCTGTGCAGCTGAACCTTAGCCCGGGTTGAATCCTCAGAGATTTTTCAAGGATGCAGCCTGGGCCAGCCGCCTACATGGGATTGAACCAGTACAGTCCCAGGCTGACATCTGGTGGCACACAAACAGGTGTGCCAGTTGGTCCCGGGCCACAGCGGGCCACAGTCATGTCTGTTTAGTCATGACCGTGTCTAGCTAAAAGGCCCATTGTCTTGACAGTGTAGTGTAAAGGGAATTTAGTTCCAATCAGACTCATGGACTTAGTCATGGGTTTAAAACACCTATAGCTTCTCATCACTTACAGGTTTGTTTCTTTAAAGCCCTCATAAGATATTTGACACTCATTCAGTAATATTCTACAGGTAATATTGTATCCAGTCATGTATTTGTTAGGCAAGTGTGAGAGGTTCCCTGACAGAGAGTTCCGTGCCCCCACCCCCCAAACAGGCAATAGTATCTCAGTTCTTCAGTTACCAGCTTTATTTCATAGTTCTGAAACACTCCCCTGTTTTATGCAGGGATCTATCCATAGTTCTCCTGGCAGTGGCCTCTCTTAGCAAATCATAACCAAGTCTCTCAAACATAACTATCCATACTTTCCACCCCTTTCTCCAGGGTTGGCCTCCCAGGCCGCCCTGCCTGGAGGAACCACTGTCCCATCTACCAGCCCTCTTTCTAGGCTTTCCTGGTGACCTTTCTTGCCAAGATCTCAGCCCAGCCTTAAATGCTTTTAGTCACCTGATCAGCCCCATCCAATCCTGTGCCCAGTTTTCCCTAGCACACTCCCCCCTGGAGCCAGGCAATCAGGGCCAGTGACCTCTTGGATGAGGTGCAGTTGAGACGCTCCAACTCATTGCACTACACAGGTTTAGTTCCATGAACTTACACCAGTGTAAATGAGATTGCCATTGACCTTCTGTCTCTGCTAAAGTAAAGACAAACAAAGCTACCCCCAGTATTCAGTAGAAGCACCATGAATTCATCCCTTGTATAATTAAGTGCAGCTCCAGATTAAATCAGTCTGAGTTTTATCCATCTACAGCAAGGCTAAATTTGGCCCAATATCTGGTAATCTAAACAAATCCATGATGAACATGCAGTTGTCTTTGAAATAGATGACCTATCCATCAAAGAACCGCTCTAGAGAATTAATTGTACCATGACATTATCATGGTTTCATGCATTGGGTTACTACTAGAAATGATGAAACCCTTGGCGTACATAAAGTTTCTCTTTCCTATCTTTATATTAATTTTAATTAAGACTAGGAGACTTCCTGTGAGTATGATTAGATGTGACTGAAATCAAAAGAAAAATAACAGTTGGCTGAATCTTGGAAGAGATATTACATTAAGAATATAAAAGCAAAGGATGTTAAATACACTATTGGCTAGATTGGGCAACCCTTAATATTTTCACCATTTACTCATGAGTAGTTCCATTAATATCAATAGAACTTCTTGTGTGAATTAATGTTCATGACCTGGGGAAATTCACCATGGGGTACAGCAGGGGTGGGGAAACCTTTCTATCCTGGGGGCCACATTGAAAATTAGTTTGAGCTCCGAGGGCCACATAGAGGTTGGGGGCAGGGGTGCTTAATGGGTGTATTCAAGAAAAGGAGGGCCCCAATCATGGATCTGTGCTGTGGATTTGTCCCCTACCCTTGTGTCCCTGCCCTCCTCCTCTGCTCCATTTGCCGGAGCTCAGTTTTTCAGTGCTTGGGTGTAGAGACTGGATCAAGGAGCCAGATCCAGGCACAGGAAAGGGGCCACATAAAAACTTGCCAAGGGCCATGTTTGGCCCCCGAGCCTGAGGTTCCCCACCCCTGGTATACAGTGTGAGAACAAGACCTGTGCAACACCAAAATATAATTTAAGGCATCAAAATAAGATCTGGGTGGTGATTGGGCATTTTGTCAGTCCTCCACAGAGGGTTTATTTGATACATTGTGCAGTCTCACTTCAAGGTATTAAGATAATTTGGGGGATTTAAATGTGGGATCAAACAACAACAACAACAACAAAAGAAAAGATTGGCTAGACTGTACCATTCATGTAAAGCTGGCAAACGGCAGCCAGGCACTTTGAATTCCAGTCATACAGAGGCTACACACACATTGTACAGTCCCTTGCTGACAGTGTATCACAGAATGGTAAGCTGTTGCTAAGCAGAGGGACTATAGTTCTGCTTGAAATTCCCAAATGGTGGGTCTGGCTTGAACATCAAGGGGGGTCATGTCCTGGGCCTGCCCCACCCCCTCTCTCCACCACTAGAGATCTCAGCCTCCTGCACCGAGGAGGGGAGAAGCTACGTTGTTGAAGGGGAAGAGAGAAAACAGGGCCTGTCCCATCTCCTCTCTCCACTACTAGGAACCTCAACCCCCTGCATCTGGCTGCTATTTATAGGCATGTTTTGAGGTGGAGGGGAGAGTTTTTGGTTTTAAAATGGCTTTAAAATGTTTTTTAGGGTTGTTTGGTTGTGATGTGGGGGAGATATGGACAGGGGCAGGGTTGGGGGGAGGGGAAGGGTCTTGTTATAGCCCCCTTGCGGGGGTGGGGGCTTGTGGTTAGGGGTAGCCAGGGATGGGAGGGAGTGTCCTGGCCCCTGGGGGAGGGGCCTACTGACATGAGGGAATTTGGTGGGAGGGAGTGTTCCAGCCCCCCTGGGAGAGGGAGGAATATGGGTATGGAGAAAGATGTAGCATCTGGGGTATGGCTTGGGTAGGGAGAGGGGAGGGATGTCCCCACCTGCCTTCCTGCCTCTGGGGATGCTAGGCTTGGGGTTCCCTCTCTGGTCATCCCCATATCCCAGATCCTGATAGGCCCCTTGAGATTTGTCATCTTGGGGGCCGCGGGGGGGCTATTAATCGAGAGCCATGGAGGGGAGCCTTTCCGGTGGGGGAGGGGAGAGGGGCAGCTATTGGGGTCATGGTGGGCATGTAGAGGTGTGGCAGCAGGAAGGAGAGACCACTGGGGCTTTCGGGAGAGACACTTGGTGTCAGTTCCAGTGTCCCACTCCCCCCAATCTCGAGATATTTGGGAGCTGAGGCCAGTAGGGCTTCTGACCGGACATTGATGCTTCTTAATGCAATGTTGGTGGCAAATAAAACATCTACCACCCACAATTTGATTCCGGATGAGGCCGCTGACTTCATATGCATTAAGGAGACCAGGCTGGACCAGGTTTCTGGGCCAGTATTGTTCCAGATGGTGCTAGCCGGGTACTCGGTGCAGCATGGGCCAAGGCTCAGAAGACAGTAGGTGGGGAGAGAAGGGCAGAATGGCCATGGTCTGTAAAGATACTTTGGCCTTTTAGGAGGTATGTTGCACAACTCATCTTGTCCACCTTATGTTTGATTTGGCTGGGGATAGATTCAGGATCCTCTTGGTGTACCAACTACCCTGCTGCACCGCTGATTCCCTGACTTCTTTAGCTGAACTGGTCTCAGAGGTGGTGTTGAGATCACCTAGTGTGTTTTTACACAAGACAGCTTTTTCCTATATTTTATAAGTCCAGGTTGGGAAAAGCCCCATGGGGGATGGGTGGGTTAGACACTTCTCCCTGGACCGGAAGTTGCCTGACACCATTTGAAAGAACAGCGCCAGGAGACTCATGGATGTTTTGAGACATGGACCTAGTAAGACCCTGATAGCCAAGGTCTTACAAGTCCACATCTCAAAACATCTGGCACCGCTGTTTCCAGCGGTGCCCAGGTGACTTCTGCTCTGGGGAAGAGTGTCTAAATCCCCCCCATGGGGGATTCCCTAACCCTAACCCGGGGATTCCCTAACCCGGACTTTAAAATATGGGGAAAAGCTGTCCTGTTTAAAAACACTACTAGATTTATTGTTCTGGGTGATTTCAACATACATGCTGAGGCTGGCCTTTTGGGGGTGGAGCAGGAGTTCACGGCTGCCAGGACAACCATGGACTTATCCCAAATAACACTGGGCCCAGTGCATGAGGCAGGACACACATTGGATTTGATGTTTTGCACCAGCCTGGAAATGGGGTTCCTGTTATCGGGGGTGTTTTTATAACACTGTTGTGGTCGAATCATTACCTACTGAAGGTCCAGATTCTGGCCATCCTACGCCCTCATTGGGGTGGTGGACTGGTTAGACTGGTCTGCCCCCAGAGACTGATGGATCTGATCGGTCTCCAGAACTCTCCGGGAGATATACCCACTGATCTTGACGGCTGCTCTGTCGATGCCTGGTTGCTTTGTGGAATGATATCTTGACCACTGCCATCAACACAGTTGCACCCAGGCATCCGCTCCCACCATTTCATCAGCATAGGACTCCCTGGTATACAGTGGGCTTGAGGTGGTTAAAGTGACAGGTTAGGATTATTATTATTATTATTATTAAACATTTATAAAGCGCCAGTAACAACCTGGCGCTGTACAGAACATATAATCAGCTGCGGTCCTTACCTGTGGCCTTACAATCTAAAAGACAAGGAGGGGGAGACAAGGAGAGGGGACAGCGGGAGAGACATGGGAGAAGACAAACAATGCAGGTGGTGCTTGACTCCTGTGGAAGCTGACTGACTGTGGCATAGATTGTTTTTCAAGGACTATGCCATGACTGTCATGGTGGTGAAGAAAGCTTTCTTCTCCTCTATCATAGCATCTGGAAAGTCTTGTCTTGTGGACCTGTTCCAGGTGGTAAGGGGCCTGGTTAACCTAGCCTGTCTCTGCAAGGAATTTGAGTCATCTAATGCCTGCTGTGACATTTTTATTAATTACTTTGCAGACAAAATGTCTCATATTCATAATGACTTGGTTGCCGCTATTTCAACTGCAGTCAGAATTTGGGGTTATGGAATTTCAGTCTGGTCCTTGGGGATGTGCATATCGTTTTTGTTATTACAATAACGATAACAAAAATTGTCATTTTCATTATTGTAATAATGAAAATGACAATGGAGATTAATGACAACGATAACGAAAACAGCTGAGAATACCAAAAACAACAACTGAGAATAGCGGTAACGATACCGATAATAATGATACCGATAACAAAAATAATAACAATGATAATGAGAAACAAAAATGACAACATCATTATCATTGTTATCATCATTAGTGCTGTGGCAGTGGGGTTTTGGAGGGAAAATGTGGAGAGGGGAGGAGGGAGCAGACATCTCGGAGTCTTAACAGGGTTGAACTCTTGAACTGTGCCTGTGTTGGGAGGGGCGAGTAGCTCAGCAGTATCTGATGGATGTATCGCTGGCCAATGAGCAGCGCAAGCAGGCCCCAGAAGTCTCAAGGCACTCTGTGATTGCTCAATGCCTACTGTCTCCCACAACCAATCAGGAGGCTCTGGGGGAGGGCATTACAACCCTTTATAATGGGAGAGTCAGTTTTTTTTCTCTCTGTTCTGTGAGAGCTCCGCTTGTCTCGTTGTGTTTGCAGAACTGTGGTGCTTCCACACAAAAAATCCTCCGTAGCTCTCATTGTATTACCACCACTACCTTTCCTTCCTCATACCCTACATTTTACCTTCTCCCTTTCCCTGACCTACTCCCCCCTCTACATTATATATAGATATGCAGTATAGATTAGATATAGATATATATTATAGACATATAGATTACATTAGAATAGTTATATAGATAACTGATTACATAATAGTTTTCCTTTTCCCTTCCCCTGTCTCCCTCAGATTTAGATAGATATTAGTTGTGCATGGGAATCGATAAAGATACCGATACCAAAATTAAAATGTTTATTTGAAATGGTACCGATATCAATAACAATATCAATATCGATACCGATACCGATAACGAAAATGATATCAATACTGATACCAATTATGATATCTATACCGATAACAAAAACAACAATATAACAACAATAACAAAAACAACATTGTTGTTAATAATGATAATGAAAATGATATTTTTGAACAAAAATGAAAACAAAAAAAGAAAAATACATGGGGCACACCCTTACTGTTTACTTGGATCGGTTTCAATTGATATCACCCACTGATGCAAGGAGGTACTTGGGGTGATAAGGACAACCAATTGTGAATTAGATCCTTGCGCATCCTTGGTGGCAAAAGCCATCTGGGAGACTTTGGAACCGTTGTTGACTGAGGTGGTTAACACCCTCCTACAGGAGGGAAGAGTGTCGTACACTCTTAAAATGGCAGTAATCTGACCCTTTCTTAAGAAATCATCCTTGGATGTTGACTCCCTAGTGAGTTATCGACCTGTCTCTAACCTTCCCTTTTTTTTTAAAAAAAAGTACTTTTTATTGTTTATGTGTCCAACAGCTACAGGCTCATCTTAATGTTTTGGATTCCTGGACTCATTTCAGTCAGGTTTTCATCCTTGGTATGGCATGAAATTTTATTTATTTATTTATTTATATCCCGTTCCCTCCAGCCAAATGACAGCTCGGGGTGGCTCACAAATACAATTAAAACAATTAAAATAATCCATAATATAAAAAAGGGTTACTTAAATAATATAAAACAAACCATAAAAGAGGTAAAAGCCACTGGCAAACACACACACCCCCGTTACCCCCCTCCCCCCAAAGCCCAGACAAACAGCCAGGTCTTACAGGCCCAACGAAAGGCCAACAGGCTGGGAGCCAGGCGAGCTTCCTCCTGACCACCGAGAACGCCCTCTCCCTTGTGGCTCCCCGGTTCACCCGGGGGACCCCCAGAAAGGCACCTCTGGCAGATCACAGAGGTCGCGCAAGGACCCGGGGAGTGAGGTGGTCACTCAGGTAGTGCGCTTGTGACTTTGGTCAATGATCTGCGCCTTGAGATAGACAAGACAAATTCTACCTAGAGTGACATATATGGGGGCACTGCATAATTTGCATGAATGATTTTCATAAATATGCATAGATTAAGTCTCCCCTCTACAGTTCAGTTCAATAGATATTGACCTTTTCCATACAGACACTCTAACATTATGGGCATTTTTACACACACCTTAAAGTTCTGGATTTTTCAATCATCTGGGTTTACAAATCCACGAGTAAGTTCCGGATGCATTCTTCACACAAACACTGCCCTAAGGCAGCCTAAAGTAGCCACATCTGTAGACTTGATAGGCTGCCATGGAAACCAAGTGACCACCTGGAACAAATCAGTTTACCAGGAGAACTTTTTACACACGAAAGTTCTGGGAGAAGTTCTATGCAGAAGTTCAAAGAGTCAGATGTTTAATATCTGGGTGAGTGATTTAGACACACAGAAAGGTCAGGATGTAACAGCAAACATGCAGGAGAAATGTGTGTGTAAAAACACCCACTGATAAGATGGGTGTTACATTTTATTATACATGTTGCAGGGCTGCAGGTGTGCTCTATGGGTGCTGTGCAACATATATAATAAAATGTAACACCCATCTTATCACTGTTAGAGTGTCTGGATGAAAAGGGTCATTGAGATAATTAATTAATCCCAGCTCACACTGACTGTAATGAATGAAGGACTGTTTCAAAGTGCTCATGAGCACTATTGACAGCTGGCTTGGGGAGCACTTTCACACACTGCCCGAGCACTCTGGTGCTCCCAAGCACCAGGTTGAGAATCCCTGACCTACAGCTTTCTGGGCACAATTCACGGTGCTGTTTTTGATCGCTAAAGTTCTAAACTGACTGGGTTCCATATATCTGGGTTAGATTGGAGGGTTGCTTGTTTGTTTATCTGTTTTGTTTTATTCAGGGTGCCTCATTATGTGTTTTTATTGTTTTTGTTTTTTTAAATGTATTGCATTTTATATTGTATTTTTATGGTTAGGTGAGTTGCTCGGAGCTGTTATTAGCAGGAGGGGGCGGGATAAAAATGTAATTAAATAAATAAATAAATAAATAAATAGCTGAAAGATCGCCTGTCCTCCCATGCCACATTGCATCCCCTACAGTTGGACGGCAGAACCCTCTTGTGAATTGCATTTGTTACTCTTGTCCGTGGGATGGGGCTGGGCAGGAGGGCATTCTTGGGGTATTTTCAGATGTGGTGGGGCCAATTGACCCCATCACAAAACCAATCCATTGAACCCCCACTGGGGCCACCGTGTCACGGCCCAACAGACGTGCCGGGGGCTCCAGGCGGGGAATCGGGGAGGGGGCAGGGCTGCGTGGTGCAACATGCGTCTTCACGGCCCCTCCCTCCCACGCTCCCCTGCCACCCGTCCTCTGGGGAGACGGGCGGGTGCCACGGCCAATGCGGCCGTAGCGCCCGCCCGAATTGATCATGGGCCGGAATCCCTGAGGGGATTCCGGGCCGTGGCTGCCATCCAGATGTGACGGCTCGGTTCATCGCGGCGCGGAATCACCTTCACCACACGATCACCGCCGGCCCCGTCGGTTCGGCCGATCGCGTGGTGAATGTGATTCCCCGCCGCAATTGACCATGGTGAACGTCTGGGGGGGAACATCCGTTCTCTCATCAGATGTTACGTGGTCACACCCACCACAGGAAATTGACTGTGGTTGACTGTGATCTCGGAACATCTGAAAATACCCTTGGTTACTGCCTCAGTTTTGTGGACCTCCCTTCCCCAGGCTTGAGCCTGAGCTAAAAATTCATCCAGTGTAAAACCTTTTTCTTTGAGTAAGCATTTGCCAGGCAGGGATAGGGGCTGTTTGGTTTTGGGCTGGGGTTGTGGGCAGTGGGGGGGGGTGTATTTGAGGTGCGGCTGCGAGATTTTATTAGGGTTTTAAGGGTGTTGGTTTTGTAATTGTTTTTATATTTTTAGTAAGCCACCCTCATCCTTGAGGGAAAGGCGGGATAGACATTGGAATAAATAAATAATAAATGGTCCCCACCTGTAATTGATATTGTGTATTTGTTTGTTGCTGTCTGGGGTCATGGAATTATTTGGAAATCTCAGAATTATTATTATTATTATTATTAAACATTTATAAAGCGCCAGTTGCAACCTGGCGCTGTACAGAACATACAATCAGATGCGGTCCCTGCCTGTGGCTTACAATCTAAAAGACAAGGAGGGGGAGACAAGGAGAGGGGACAGCGGGAGAGACATGGGAGAAGACAAACAAACATTCAGGCGGATGCGAAGTCTCAGGTGCGTGTACTTGGCTTGGTTACAAGGTGGTCGGTAGCAGCAGTCAGCAGAGGAGGGCTGACAGTAAGAGCAAGGGGAAAGACTAGAGGGCATTGGGAAAGGCAGCATGGAAAAGGTGGGTCTTGAGGAGGGATTTGAAGGAGCGGAGGGAGGAGGCAAGGCGGATGTCGGCAGGGAGGGAGTTCCAGGCATGCGGGGCAGCGAGGGAGAAGGGACGAAGGCGGTTGGGCGAGCAGGAGAAACGAGGGAGAGCGAGGGAGGGGACAGAGGAAGAGCGGAGAGCGCGCGCAGGAGTGCGTAGGGCGATTAGGTCCGAGAGGTAAGGGGGAGCTTGGTCATGGAGCGATTTGAACGTGAAAACCAGGAGTTTGAACAGGATACGTTCAGGAAGGGGGAGCCAGTGAAGGGAGAGGAGGAGAGGCGTTACATGGTCGAAGCGACGGGCAGAGTGAATGATCTTGGCGGCAGAGTTTTGGATCGCAACAAGGGGGGACAGGTGGGAGCGAGGGAGGCCAGCAAGGAGGAGGTTGCAGTAGTCGAGGCGAGAGATAACCATGGCATGAACAAGGATTTTGGCCGAGGAGATAGATAGAAAGGGGCGTATGCGGGCAATGTTGAGGAGAGCGAATCGGCAGGATTTGGCCACAGAGTCAATGTAAGGTTTAAAGGAGAGGTGCGTGTCAAAAATGAAGCCCAAGCTGCGGGCACGGAGAACAGGACGGATGGTGACCCCATCAATGCAGACGGTCAGGTCAGAGGGAGAGGAGGGGGATGGAGGAAAAATGAGGAGTTCAGTCTTGGCCATGTTCAGTTTGAGTTGGCGTCGGGACATCCAGGCGGAGATATCAGAGAGGCAGTCGACGAGGCGTGAGCGGATAGAGGAGGAGAGAGAGGGGGTAGAGAGATAGAGTTGGGTGTCATCAGCATAGAGATGGTATTGGAATCCGTGGGAGGCAATAATTTCGCCAAGGGACAGGGTGTAGATAGAGAAGAGGAGAGGGCCAAGGACAGAACCTTGGGGAACCCCAACCGAGAGGGGAAGGGAGGGGGAGGTCGACTCGGGGAGGGAGACATTAAAGGAGCGGTCAGAGAGGTAGGAGGAGAACCAGTCAAAGACAGAGCCACGGAAGCCCAAAGAGTAAAGCGAGTCCAAGAGGAGCGAGTGGTCGACAGTGTCAAAGGCAGCAGAGAGGTCAAGGAGGACAAGAACGGAGTAGTGGCGCTTCGATTTAGCGACAAGTAGATCATTGGTGATCTTGGCCAGGGCAGTTTCAGTAGAGTGGAGGGGGCGGAAGCCGGACTGGAGAGGGTCCAGGGAGGAGTTGGCAGAGAGGAGGTTCAGGCAGCGGGAGTAGACGACACGTTCCAGGAGCTTCGAAGCAAAGGGAAGGAGGGAGACCGGCCGGTAACTAGAGGGATCGAAAGGGTCCAGGGTAGGCTTTTTGAGGATGGGGGAGACAGTGGCATGTTTGAAGGCAGAGGGGAAGGAGCCTGTGGAAAGGGAGAGATTGACGACATGCAGAAGGGGGGGAGCGACAGTGGGAGCAATAGAGGTCAGGAGGCGGGAGGGGATCGGGTCAAGGGGGCAGGTGGAGGGGTTGGATGAAGAGAGAAGAGCAGAGATTTCCTGGAGAGAGGCAGGAGGGAAGGATGCGAGGAGGGAGGGGGGCGGGGGGCGGAAGAGGGCGGGAGGCAATATCCCGACGGATCTTGTCAATCTTGGAGGTGAAGAACGACGCAAGATCCTGAGCAGCAAGGGAAGAGGGCGGAGGAGGGCAGGGGGGTTTGAGAAGGGAGTCGAAAGTAGAGAAAAGGCGGCGAGGGTCGCGGGAGAAAGATTCGATCCTAGAGGCATAATAGCGATGCCTAGCTAGGGAGATAGCCGAGGAGAGGGAGGAGAGGGAGAATTTGTAATGGAGGAAGTCAGGGAGGGAGCGGGATTTGCGCCAGAGGCGTTCGGCAGCCCGGGTGCAGGAGCGGAGGTAGCGGATGGCAGGGGTAAGCCAGGGGCGGGGGTCGAGGGGGCGGACGGGGCGAGCAGAGGGGGGGGCAAGAGAGTCAAGGGTCGAGGAGAGAGAAGCGTTGAGAGCAGAGACAGCAGAGTCAGGGGAGGAGGAGGCGAAAACGGGGGGGAGAAGGGGGGAAAGATGTGCGGCAAACTCCGAGGGAGTAAGGGCCTGCATATTGCGGAAGGGGCGCATAGAGGGGGAGGAGGAGGGGGGTCGGTGGGAAAGGCTGAAGGAGGCGAGGAAGTGATCAGAATTAGGGCAGGGGTCAAAGGAGAGGTCAGTAAGAGAACAGTTTCGAGTGAAGATGAGGTCGAGGGAATGGCCGTCAGTATGAGTGGGGGAGTCGGTCCAGAGTCGGAGATTAAAGGAGGAAGTGAGAGAGAGAAAGCGGGAAACAGAGGGGGCGGAAGGCGTGTCAACGTGAATGTTGAAATCACCAAGGATAAGAGTGGGGATATCATCGGAGAGGAAGAAGGTGAGCCAGGATTCAAAGTCCGGGAGGAAAGAGGAGAGGGAACCCGGGGGGCGGTAGATGACAGCAACCCGAAGGTGTAGAGGGGAGTATAAGCGCACAGAGTGGGCCTCAAAGGAAGGGAAGGAGGAGGAGGGGGGAGGGGAGAGGGTTTTGAATTGGCAGTGCTTAGCAAGGAGCAAGCCCACACCACCACCCAGGCCCTCAGGGCGGGGGCGGTGAGAGAACGACAGGCCCCCGGAGGATAGAGCAGCCGGGGTAACAGAGTTGGAGGGCGTGATCCAGGTTTCCGTAAGAGCCAGGAGTTGAAAGGGGCGAGAGAGGAAGAGATCGTGGATGAAGGGAGCTTTAGCCACGGACGAGCGGCAGTTCCAGAGGGAGCAGGAAAAAGGCAATTGGTGTTTGGGAAGGCACGGGATGCGGATGAGGTTGGGGGATGGGGAACGGGCTGGTTTGCGGGGTGTGAGTCGTGCACTGGCCTCGTATTGGCCACAATGGTCTGTGGAACACCTGGGTGTCGCGGGTTTGGGCCTAGGGATGTTGCAGCCAAAAAGACTGGGAACCTCTGTGCTAAGGCCTTTCCCACAGGGATTTCTTACAGGGTGCTATTCTACATTCCAGTCCCCTCATGCCTGGAACTCCCTCCCTGGATACATTTGCTCTGCTCCCTCCCTCCAAACATTCAAATCCCTCCTGAAAACCCACCTTTTCCGTCAGGCCTTCCCTAGCTCGCCATGAGTGATACTGCCTCCTTTCCCCCTCACTCTGAACCTAATTCCCTGTAACTAAGCGAAGCATGTAAGCCTGAAACTTCTCAGCCTCAGGAATGTATTCTTGTCTTTCCTGATGTTTACCTCTTCCTTGTATCCCCCTCCCTTGTCTCTCAGATTGTAAGCCCCTTAGGGGTAGGGACCTGTCTCTGACTGTGGATTGTACAGTGCCAGGTACATTGCTAGTGCTTTATAAATTTAAAAAATCATAGTAATAATACATGGAGTAGAATATTATACGCACAGGCTCCAGCACAGACTTCAGGCTGCTGCAATGGAAGTCAGACAGCTTTTTAAGACATTTCATAACCTAGAAGGCAGGCCTCCTTCCCCTTTTCCTTTATTTGTTTCTACAGTCTCAGAGCTCAGAACAGCTACATACGTTTGGTATTGGGATGAGGATTTACTCCAAAAAGCAAATTCTCCAAAATATTATACTGAACACGTTTTATTTTTTCCCTGGAGTAAAACATCAGGTAGGTAGCCCCTCTTGTTCCACACATGTACTCAAACATCCCTTCTGCACTTATTTCATTATACCACCACAGTGACAGCTATTGCCCTCCAAGCCTGTTATATAATGTCCTTCCAAGAGGGTAGAGCTAGTGATGAAATGGAGACTTTTGGGTAGATTCTGTCACTGGTGGATGCACCTGTTTTGATCTGGGTCCAACAGAACATAAACTAGGCCCAATCAGGTGATGTCTACACCCGAGATCCAGATTGGCTTGTCCTCCTTGCACTGTGCCATCTTGTGATGCACAGTAAGATACTTTTTTGTGTGCATGAAGCTCTCCGTCACTTGTACTGTGGCTCTTAACAGAAGTGGCTGCCTGGGGGTGAATACGTGCAGCTCTGCCTCTCTCAAGAGTAAGAGAAGCTGAGCCAACCTTTTTGCCACTAGAGCCTCCTGGGAGCTGTGGAACAGGTAGGTAGGTAGGTAATACATTTATTGTGTAGCCCAAGGCTATTACAAATTGTGAAATCAAGAGTTTAAAAAACATTATCATACATTATCATACATTCACACAAAAGAAAACATAGGTACATCCTTGCAACTACTTCACTGCAAGACAAAAAGAACAATAAAATGAAAGGGAAGAATAAAATTAAACTTCAAAGGAGTCAAAATAACCGTACGTCCACACCTCTGGGACTTACTGACTTACCTAGAAGTTCCTTCCGGATGCATATCGCTGCCTCACAGAAGGCGGCCACATTCCTAGACCTTGTGGAGTCAACAGGGTTAAGCAATTTCAAAAGTAGCAGAGGAGGAGGAACAGGAACAACAACCCCCAGGAGGGGAGCCAAATATCTATTCCTAGGAGAGGCATAAGTGGGACATTTCAGGAACACATGGGTGCAGGACTCCACAATCGCAAGTCCACAAATAGGGCAAATCCTTTCCTCCCAGGGAGTGGAACAGGATGAGCATACCCTGTGCTGCTATTGCCGCTGTCCTGGAAGCCGGTGGGGGGTAGTTGGAGGAAGCCACAGTCAATGTAATGTGTCTTGAGTTGTGGGCGTGGCTCATAACAATATGAGAATTTTTGGATGTGTTCCTTGGGTTTGGGACCTTTGCCCACTCCTGCAATATACCTTTTCACAAAAATAGATTTTGTTAATTGTGCATGGGTAAGATGGCGATGTACTGGATATTTTATTTCACCTTCAGAATTGTGTGTGGAGATCTGATGTGGGGGGGGAAAATCCGCATTGGATCTCTGCATAAAGTTCTGTATCCACAAAGATCCTCTGTGTATACAAATGGGCTGATCCGTTTCACCCTCAGTCAGGGTAACCCTGCTGTATAAAAGTGGCAAAGTGTATATATTTTTATTATGGCACAGTGGTTTTGCAGTAGTTCATCACTCGTTATTTGTGTGCTCAGTGACCTCCTGCCCTAGCTGTTTGTTCTTCCAGTTATGACAAGAACTGATCTTCTTTCACTTTGCTTTCAATGTTGAAAGTATTGCCTGTGACCCATTGTCCACAATGGAACAGTGAGAGCAGCAGAGGGTGTGAGTACAGCAGCCTTCAGGGTATTAGAAGTGGCAGTTCATGAAACACCAGCACTGTCGGAATGTATTGTTTTATTTTCCTATAATGAAGTTCTGTTCTGTTGTGTTCTGGTCACTCCATCTATAAACAGATGTAGCAGAAATAGTTTAGAGGTGGATGGTTAGGTGATTAGAGAGCTGGAAAGGCTTCCATGTGTAAAGAGACCGAGAAGACTAGGGTTAGTTAACTTACTGATAAGCTGACTGCTAGGCATTTGTAAAATAACGTGTTATAGAGAAAATACATCAGGATCTTCCTGATAATTTCCTGATATAAGAACAAGGGGTGGCCATTAGATAAAACTTGTTAAAGGGAGGTCCTTTTTACATAATATACAGTTAACTAGAGTCACTCAGAATCACAAGGTATCATTGAGGACAAGAACTTAGCAAAATTAAGGAAAGTATTTCATTTCTGTATGGAGTATGAAAACGTATTAGAATAATAGAACTCTCACTGCATTGCAGAAGGAGAGAAGGACATAAATGTGGGTTCAAATGGCCACACCCTTTATTGCTATAACTGTAGCAAACATGGTGGGGGAGTTCATCTGCTACATCTCTCGCCCCCTTCCCCCAATTAATCTGGTGTCCAACTTAACTATGTAACACTAGGGGTGTGCTTGGGTAACTGCCTCTTTTCTGCTAATGCAATAACATAACTTACCCCCCACCTCTTTCCCAGAGTTCACACTGGTCGGAGTGGGGTGCTCATACCTAGACCCTCCCCCTTTCTGAGGGTGAGAAACAATCCTACAATCCTCTAGGACCATGCTTGTCCTGAGTTGGTTTGGTTACTCCCCCCTCCCTACCCCAGGTTGAGCGAGATACTGGGTCACCCCCTGTGCATGTGTCTAGCCCTATTTCCATCTCATAAGGAGATGTTTTTGCTTGTGCTCTATTCTCACCCATCAGCAAACCTGAAACTACCTCTGGACCCTGCCAAAGAGTGCAACGATAGTAATGCCAATCATCCATCAGGCCAAACGTCTTGCCTCAGTAGCCAATCAGTGCAAGTATTCTGGGGAAGGCAAAAACCCAGTCACCCAGGTCCAATCAAAGCTTCACAGGAAAAATTCCTTCCATGCCCCAAATTTCAGCATTCATTCAGTATTAATTCATTTCAGTATTCATTTTTTTTGGTACACTTATCAATAATTATTTATATAGCACCAGCAATGTGCCTGACATGGAACAAATATGATTACAGATAGGTCCCTTCTTAAGGGGTTTACAATTTAGAATGAACAAGGGAGGGGCAACATAGGAATTCACAGCGATATATTCATTACCATTGTATAGATGGGGAACGGAGGCTAAGGAATAGTGACTTACCCAAGGTCAACTAGCAAGTTCGTGGCTTACATAGTATTTGAACCCTCGTCTCTCATATGCAAATCAAACACCTTATCCACTAAGCTTCACTATAGGTCTCTGTTGCTATCACTGGGTAAAAATAAACATGAAGTTGGCATGCCGCCTACATGCTCCTGGCGGATCAGGTCAGGGCACAGAATAAATGTGCACCCAACTGGGCCAGCTAGCGAGCCTTCCCTCATCCCATCCCTGGCGGGGGAAGAGAAAAAATGCATGGGTGGGTGGTCCCACCCCTGAGCCCAGCACTTATGACAACCAATCATGTGCAGCCATGACTGCTGACTATTGAGACACCTGATTCCCAGAGGGCAATGGGGCCACAAACAGACGTGCAGGTCTGCATTGGCCTGCCTGGGCAGCCCTTGGCTTGGACTGTGGGCCCAGGATTTTCTGGGGACCACATCCAGGCCAGCTGCCTGGGCTGAGACAGCAGTGGGCCCACTTCTGATGTGCCAGAAACAGACATGACAGTAAGCCTCTGGGCCATTGTTGGCCCCCATCATGTCTATTATCACCCACTGCTGCGCAACTTTCTGGTATACAACAACACTAAATAGCACTGAACAAAGAAACAAACACTGAATTGACCCAACTGAACCACTGAGATGGCCTGTCTGAAATAAGCAAAATGAAATGTCTAAAATTAGTAACATGAACATGATCACTGAATCGGATATGAATTGGCCGAGTGCATTGAATTCATTATTTACTTTGGATATATGTTTGCCCTAATTCAGAACAGTCACTGAAATATAGAGATCGTAGGGATCCACTGGTGTGCTGTTGAAGCCATTGGAAGATTTACCATTGATTTCCTTCCAAGCATGGCTTAAGCATTTGCAAGCATACTAGGATTCGGAAATCTCCTAAAAAGGTATTAAAATGAGAAATATGGAGCATCTGTTTGTTTGTCAAACATAAATGCTATAAAACAATCAACAATCAAGGCTGGAAAAAAAATCCACTTTCGGAACAGCATTCTTGAAATACAGATACTGTCCTCTAATTTTCCTGAGGCACTGAAAGCTACCGAGATGCTAGGAAAAATTCATTAAATACAAAATTACTTGGGTCAATTAAAAAGTGACTTGCTTTCAAATAAGTGATTAAATATTTTTGTTGTGAGAACATTACCTTGACACAGATTTATAGCAAAAAGGCAATTATTATTCATGAACTAACAAACCTATAAATAGGAAAGCACACAATGACACTAGCATATAATTTTTTTTAAAAATCACCAAGACAAATTGAGTGTCTATGCTTTTTAAAGTTCAATTAAATATGTTGATTAATCAACCTATATTCATGTGTGTGTCACATGCACTAAATAAAATGAATGTTACTTAAATCTAAATGGCTGGTTCTTAGTTAACAAGCAGGGAAAATGGAAAAAGTAATTTCATAAGAATTACCTGTTTTATAAACACAAAGTTTATCATGGTTTATAATAAAATAGTTAAATAGCTCTCTAGCTAGGTGATATAGAATACCAAATAGCCCCCATATTGCTCTGCCAGTTTTTAAACAGAACTCTCCACTAATGATTCCATTTGTGAGTTTTTGCTAAAAAAATAAATAAATCCCAGTTTTTCCAAAATCAAGCTTGATTTTTACACACTGGAATCTAGCAGCCATCTCAGTTTACAACATAATTCCTCCCCTTTTCAAGACACTATACTAAATCTCTACTTTCCCCACAGCACGTCTGACGATAGTTGTACAACAACTGCAGCAGCAATCCTAAAGCTATCTACAAGCTTGTAAATCTCAGTGGGACCTTCAGGTTTGTAAGTAGTTTCAGGGTTGCAGCCAAAGTATTTAATCCCTGTCCTTTAGTACTAGTTGTCAATATTTCTTTTCAGTGACTTGTTCAGCTTCCTAAGTGAAACCTTCAGGCTCCCAGTGTCTTCTGTTCTGACCCAGTTTTTTTGAGAACAGAAGCTAAGATTTTGGCTTCTAGGTGCCCACCTCGAGTGTTTGATTCCAGAGGCTGGGTGGGAAGAACTTCCTAAAGACCAGATTCCATTAATTAGGTTGCTTTCACACAAAATACAATGGGCTGTTAATAACTAGAGATAACACTGGCTATTATAATGCTGCAAGGTCTCGAGTCACTGTATGAGCCACCAAATGTGGTTTTTACAACAACCGGAGATCTTGCATAAAAGAAGGGAAATAGTGCATTCACATATTACAAAAATTGTGAAATTATAATACCCAGTATTATTTCAAGATATTATAATAGCTCATTATGTAATGTGTGAAAGCAACCTTAAAAAATCTCAGATTCAGCATCCAGAAATAGAAATGTGTCAAATTACTAGTGAGTTTTTAAAACAGACAGACAGACATCTAAATCTCATAACAAGTTGTTCTAATTTGGGGGAATGGTATAGGTGAGAGAGATCCACGCACTTGTGCCTAAGAGCCTTCATTCTGATTTGTTGATCTTTAAAAATATGAAATACTTCCTAATATTTTATTTGGAACTCAGTACCCTGTCTGGTCAGCAACAGTCACCACGACATAGCAGTTGCTGCTATTTTCATTGGTTCCGTGTGTCCTATTAAATCTAACTGAAAGTTTCAGTTGTTGTCATCTACATCAGGTATTTTAGGCTGTGGACCTAGGCATAGACGACTCGTAGTGGGGGCATGGGGGCGGCATGTGCCCACCCACCTGAACCTAAGAAGCCCTATAGAACTCTATAGAAACTTTGCCCAGCCCCCTGCCTAGCCCTCACTTCTGTGCCCCCCCTCCCCCCATCAACAGTTACCAGTCACCTAGGGACCTAGGCCTGGTTCAAACCAGCCATTCAGTTTTTGCAGAATAATTTTGTGAAAATCGAATGGTTAGTGTAATTTTGATAGGAATTCTGATCAAAAAAAGTTTTCAATTGTAATTCTCATTGACCCATTTTGTGTATGAGTCAAATGGCCATGACAGTACCGCTCATGAGCAAAATGGGAAACTTTTTTTTATCATTCTAATTGGAAATTCGAATGGAATTTCGTCCGTTCCAATTTTAATTGAAACCTTTCATGTTGATACAGAATATATCAGTCACTTCTGACAATCCGGCCACTTTCAGATGTTACTGAGGAGGCAGGGAAACTTCCTTATTATTTATTCATTAATTATTATTCATTATTATGATTTATTTATTATTATTAATTTGTATCCTGCCCCAGCCCTAGAAGCTGAGGGCAGGTCCAACAGCAATCAAAATATTCAAAGGCACACCAGTAACACACAGTCCAATTATACCTGTTACAGAAAAAATCCTTTGAGCCTCTTTAATCACCATAAATAATCTGGTCAAGCAATCAAAGAAAACAGTGCAGACTGTTCTTACTCACTCCTTGAACTCTGAAGGAATGTGCAGCTGTATCCTACTGCTTGCAGGACTTTTAACAGAGCTGCAGTCCCACTAGGCTGGATGGTGCTGGGATCTCCAACCTGAGACACTGGCAGAAACCAGAATCAGTAGCTCCTTCTGTCCTGGACCACTCTACTGCTCCTAGATGTTATTACAGAATATTCTGCTACTGCTTTCCCTGTTCAGAGAGTTTACTCAAATGGGGTCACAGCTTGCCCTCTAAACCTTCAGCTTTCTCCCTTCCACAGGCCTTGCACTCCTCGTCTCCTCGCCAGATCAGCTCCAATACAGCTGACCAGTCACTCACACTGCCCCCTAGAAGGTGCAGTTCTCTCTTTCCCCAGCTCTAGCATGCAGTGCCTGCTGGGAGTTGTAGTCCCCAGTATTCAAGACTGTTTGCGTTTAAACAGTCTCTGCATTAAATGTAGTATGTTCGCAAGCACTCCACACTCAAAATGGTCTCCATAGGCTAACACAAAATTTTCTTAAAAGTACTTAACTTAAAAAGTACTAACCAGATTTTCAAAAAGTAAACCAAAAGGCACACCCCACCAACCTCCTTGAATTTTCTAAAAGGCTTACACCTCCTCCCAACCAACACTAAACCCGTCTACCCTGCCCAGATTGAGCCGGTCTGACTATCTAGGATGATTCCCATTCCACAATACTTTATGCTATGTTCCAATACTTGATAACATGCATATCTCCAAGCCTTGACTATCAAAACCATTAGGTAAGTAGATGTAGTGTAGGGAGTTTGAAAATGTTCATCTGGTGATTATTAATATAGAAATCTATTTGTTTAATGACTTCTCTAAAAAACAAACAAACAAAGTAAACAACCACCACCGATAATTCCAGGATAGGGGAAAAAGTATAAATATTTCAAGCAAGATGTGAAACTGAATAAAAACGGATGATTAAAAGGAGTGAGAAGGGGAGGTGTAGAATGCCTCTCTGCTCCCCACACTAGAGAAGATGAGACAAGGTGCCAAATAAATAATTCTGAAACCAAAGCAAGGCATTTGCTTCACTTCCTGGCTTTCTCATCATGCATATTCTCGTTCTACTGCAGTCACTTAGTCTTAAGCAATGAAAGCTGACTAAAGTACCCTTAAGCTGCTTTTCTAATCATGTTTTCCAAGTCATTTCCTGTTTTCCTGCTGATATCGCAAACAGCCTTGCCAAAACCCTTGGCTAGAGTAAAAGACATTCAACCTGAAGTTAATTAAGTTCTGAGAGCTAAACTTCAGCTTGGCAGATTGTGTAGATAACCACCAGCAGGTTGAATATTTGAAAGATTAGTTTTAAAAATATATATGACTTAAACCTGACCCTCATGGTTTAAAGAATGCTCAGGTTAATTTGTGAAATAAGAGAATGCATTTCCAAGAGGATGTACCTTATGGCATATGCTTTTGTAGCTGCTTTGTCATTTTGGGCTTGCTCATAGGACAACTGTGAGGAAAATTTTCCTTTACAGGAGCCTCTTTGAAAATTACTACATGATCCATGGCTGTAAAGAAGTTGTGGGCTGGGATGTTTAAGGGGTGTGCGTAGGAAGAGAAGGATCCAGATTATGGATCTGTGCCATGAATCTGTCCACTATCCTTGAGTGTATGGGCAAGGTCATTCAGAGATTTGGGGTGAGGTGTCATCAATATGCTGATGACACTTAGTTCTACCTCTCTTTTTCATCTGACCCAGGTCCAACAGTCTTGGTGCTTACTCGATGCTTGGCTTCTGTCAGGAGTGGATAAGGGTGAGCCGACTGAAGCTGAATCCTGACAAGACTGAAATGATGATGGTTGATCGGCCTTCTGATTTAGTAGGGATTGGGACACCTGTTATTGATGGAGTCTGGCCCCCTCTGGTCAATCAGGTTTACAACCATGGAGTGCTTTTGGATCCCTCACTATGTACCTGGAATACCAGGTTGCAGCGGTGGCCAGGAGGAGTTTTCACCACATCCATCTAGTGAGGAGGCTTCAGCCTTTTCTTTCTGACTTGGATCTAGCCACTGTCATCCATGCTTTCATCACCTCGAAGCTAGATTACCACAATGCACTCTACATGGGGCTGCCCTTGATGACCGTTTGGAGGCTGCAGCTGGTGCAGAATGTGATGGCTTCTTTCTGGGATGAGTCGCCGAGAGCACATTACACCAGTGCTCTGAAGTCTGCACTGGCTACCTATAGTTTACCATAGGGATGGGTGAATGCGGTTCGGATGTTCAGAGTTTGGACCGAACTCAGTCTGTTCGGATGTCTGAACCGAATGTCTGAACCGAACTCTCGAATGACTGAACAGTTCGGTTGTGTTCGGATGAGTTTTGGGGCAGGAAAACATCTTTTCAGGGGGAAAAAAGAGTAAGTTAGATTAAGTTTCGGTTTCGGTTTCAATAGTGCTATTTTTGACTGTTCAGACAAGTTCGGCCAAGCTGAACTCGGCTGAACCAAACCATCAAACCCGAACTTGCATTTCGAAACGAACATCCGAACATTCGAACCGCATTCTGCTCACCCATTCCTAGTTTACCAAGCACAATGTATGGTGTTGGTTTTGACTTTAAAGTCCTAAAATGGTCTGGGTCCAATATACTGAAAGACCGCCTGTCCTACCATGTCTCATTGTGACCATTACAGTTGGCCGGGAGTGCCCTCTTACACGTTCCATATGTTACCCTTGTCAGTGGGGCAGGAGTGTGCAGGAGGACATTCTCAGTTGCTGCCCGTTTTGTGGAACTCCGTTCCCAGGAGGTTTTCGTGAGAGCATGTCTAAGCATCTTACAGAGTCAATGTAAATCATTTTTATTTTAAAAGGCATTATTTATTTATTTATTTATTTATTTATTTCATAGATTTCTACCCCGCCCCTCCTGCGAACAGCTCGGGGTGGCTTCCAACAATAAATATATAATACATAAAAACAAATTAAAACAATCCATAATAACCATCATATATTAAAACAGGGCCCCAGGATCTCAATTAAAACAATAAATAACAATAAATAAATGAGGTAGGGGAGCTAAAACCCTACCCTACCCCACCTTCCCACCTTCCCCGAAGAGCCAGGTTTTACAACTTCACCGGAATGTCAACAGGCTTGGGGCCAGGCGGGCTTCCTCCAGAAGGGAGTTCCAAAGGCGTAGCCCGGCCAACAAGAATGCCGTCTCCATTGTGGCCCCCTGCTTAACACAGGGGACCTCCAAGAAGGCACCCCCGACAGACTGAAGGAACCTCCCTGGGGCGCGGAGGGCGAGGCAGTCCCTGAGGTATGAGGGGCCCAAACCATGTAGGGCTTTATAGATCAACACCAAAACCTTGAACCTGGCTCGACACGCTATCAGCAGCCAGTGCAGAGTCTGGAGCACAGGTGTAATGTGCTCCCGGTGACCCGTCCCCGTAAGGAGACGGACCGCCACATTCTGCAGTAGCTGCAGCCTCCGAACCAGGCACAAGGGAAGCCCCACATAGAGCGCATTGCCATAGTCCAGCCTCGAAGTGATGAAGGCATGGATGAGGGCAGTCAGGTCCGGGCCAGAGACGTATGGAGGCAGCCTCCATACCAGGTGCAACCAACGGAAAGCCGCCTTCGTGACTACTTCCACCTGCCGCTCCAGGCGGAGACCCACATCCAGCACCACCCCCAGACTCCGGACCTGCTGGGCTATAGGAGGGCGAACCCCCCAATTAGAGGGGCCACTACCTCCCTCGCTCTCCCCACCAGCATCACCTCCGTCTTATCGGGGTTGAGCTTCAGTCTGCTCTGCCACATTCACTCCACCACGGCCTCCAAACACTGGGACAGCAACGAGACAGCAGGGTCTGGGTCAGTTGAAAAGGAGAGGTACAGCTGAGTATCATCAGCATATTGGTGACATCGCACCCCGAACCCTCTCACGACCTCCCCCAAGGGCTGCATTGAATAATAATGGAGACAGAATAGAACCCTGCGGAACGCCGCATGATAAAGCGCAGGGGCAAGATGTCTCCTCCCCCAACACCACCTGCTGACTTCTCCCTGTGAGGAATGAGCGGAACCATTCCAAAACAGTCCCATCCAGACCTCCCAGGTCACGCAGTCGTCTCAACAGCAGCCCATGTTCCACGGTATCAAAAGCGGCCGAGAGATCTAGCAGGATGAGAAATGTTGAACATCCTGCATCCATCTCCCAGCAGAGGTCGTCGACCAAAGCCACCAACGCCGTCTCGGTGCCATAGCCGGGACGGAACCCAGATTGAAACGGGTGCAGCAAACCAATGCTATCTAGATGTACCTGGAGCTGGAGCGCCACTGCCCGTTCAATAACCTTCCCTAAAAAGGGAAGGTTAGAGACAGGTCGTAACTGGCGAGTGCGTCCATGTCCAAGGATGGCTTCTTCAGCAGGGGGCACACCACAGCCTCCTTGAGGCTAGGCGACAACCTCCCCTGCTGCAAGGACGCATTCACCACCCTCGCCAGCACCGTCCCCAACATCTCCCTGGAGGCTTTCACCAACCAGGACAGGCATGGATCAAGTTCACAACAGGTGGCCCTCACAGACCCCAAGACATCCACTGCATCAGCCGGTGTCACTTCCTGAAACTCCCCCGACAAAGCTGGACCAGATGGGGCCTCCATCACCTCGCACTCTCCCACTACTGCCCCTAATCCAGCGTCAAAATCGCTCTGAATCCGAGCGAACTTGTCTGCGAAGTAGATGACAAACTCCTCACAGCGGGCCTGGGACAAGTCCCCATCCAGGTGGAGGGAGGCTGGACTAACCAGCCCCTGCACCACCCGAAACAGCTCCGCCGGGTGTAACTTCGCAGACGCTATGAGGACAGCAAGGAACTCCTTCATTGCTGTCCTCACAGCCTCAACATAGGACCGCAAATTGGCCCTATGGAGAAGTCGGTCGGAGTCTGATCGAGTCCGACGCCAGCGTCGCTCCAGCCTCCTGCTTACTCGTTTCATACACCGCAGCCTCTCAGTAAACCAAGGGGCCCTGCAGTGACAAGACCGAGGCAGAGTGCGCCTCGGAGCCACCCTGTCGATGGCCTCCTCCAGCAAGCTATTCCAACGCTGGACCAGCTCATGGACAGAGTGTCCGTCCAGATCCAAGGTTAGCTCCCTCAGGACCTCCTGGAACCGCTGGGGTTCCATCAGCCTCCGAGGGCAGACCATCCTAACTGGTCCCTTCTCCTTCTGGAGGGGGTGCTCTGAGAGACTGGCCTGAAGGAGATAATGGTCCGTCTATGACAAGAGGACACTGGTGGGTTTTTTGGTAGGGTTGGGGGGATTTTGAGGGGGTGAAGGGGAGTTTTTGTTTTGTTGAATTTTATTGTTTTGTTTTATTAATTGTAAGCTGCCCTGAGCCTCTGTGGGAAGGGCTGTGTATACATTTGAGTGAATGAATTAATAATCTCTGCTCCCTACCCACAAGCTCCCTCAGTTTTTCAGAGCTTGTGGGTAGGAACTGGATCCAGAACCAGGAACTGGAAAGTGGCTACATTAAACATTAGTCACAGGTGTATTTGGCCCATGGGTCTATGGTTCCCCACCCTTCCCATAGGGATTTCCATGAATAAACATTATAGGAGACTTTGTGACTGCAGCTTCCACATGGTGGTTATTTTTCTACGATCACACTTGGCATAGGAGTCATTTTCTGCAGAAAGACAAGAAGAGATGCCAGATCCATTTAGATCCATGTGGAAGAAGGGACACTCCATGTTTTCCCTTTTGGTCAAAGATATCCTGCCAATATGAACCCCCAGGCAGCAGGGGAAAGAGCTACAGTCTCCACACTTAAAGGGAGTGTGATCTCTCCTTCGATCCTCATCCTATATCAGACCACTTCCTTGCCTCTTTCAACATTTCCCACTGTCCCCCCTCCTCTTCCCCTTCTCTACGCCCCTTCCGTGACCTTCAAGCTATTGATCCCCTGGACTTTGCCTCCTCTCTCTCTCCCCTTCTTCCTACAGTCTTCTCTTCCTCCTCCCCTGACTCCGCTGTCTCTGCTCTCAACGCCTCTCTCTCCTCCACACTTGACTCCCATGCCCCTCTCTCTTCCCGCCCTGCCTTCTCCCACAACCCCCGTCCTTGGCTCACCCCTAGTATCCGCCACCTCCGTTCTTGCACTCGTGCTGCTGAACGACTCTGGCGCAAATCCCATTCTCACGCTGACTTCCTTCACTTCAAATTCTGTCTCTCCACCCTTACTTCTGCTATCTCCCTTGCTAGACAACACTACTATGCCTCCCGCATTGAGTCCTGTTCTCGGGACCCTCGCCGCCTGTTCTCTACCTTTGACTCCCTCCTCAAGCCTCCCTGTCCTCCCCCTCCTTCTTCCCTTTCTGCTCAGGATCTTGCCTCCTTCTTCACCTCCAAGATAGACAAGATCCGCCTCGACATCGCTTCCCACTCCTCTCTTCCCACTCCCACCCCTCTCCCTCCTCCCCCTCCTTCTCTCATGTCCTCCTTCTCCCCTGCCTCCCTTAAGGAAATCTCCTCTCTGCTCTCCTCCTCCAACCCTTCCACTTGCCCCCTTGATCCCATTCCTTCCCGCCTCCTCACCTCCATTACTCCCACTGTCGCCCCTTCCTTCCTGCACATCATCAACCTCTCCCTCTCTACTGGCTCTTTCCCTTCTGCCTTCAAACATGCCACAGTCTCTCCTATTCTCAAAAAGTCCACTCTTGACCCCTCTGACCCTTCTAGCTATCGTCCTGTCTCACTCCTTCCTTTTGCTTCCAAGCTGCTTGAACGTGTTGTCTACTCCCGCTGCCTTGACTTCCTATCCTCCAACTCCTCCCTTGACCCCCTCCAATCTGGCTTCCGCCCCCTTCATTCTACTGAAACTGCTCTCGCTAAGATCACCAACGATCTTCTGGTGGCTAAATCTAAACATCTCTATTCCATTCTTGTCCTCCTTGATCTCTCTGCTGCCTTCGATACTGTTGACCACTCACTCTTGCTGGATTCCCTTCACTCCCTTGGCTTTTGTGGCTCTGTCCATAACTGGTTCTCCTCCTACCTCTCTGACCGCTCCTTTAATGTGTCTCTCTCCAACTCCACCTCCTCCTCCTTCCCCCTCTCAGTTGGTGTTCCTCAAGGCTCTGTTCTTGGCCCTCTCCTCTTCTCGATCTATACCTCATCCTTAGGCAAACTCATTGCCTCCCATGGCTTCCAATACCACCTCTATGCTGATGACACTCAACTCTATCTCTCTACTCCCTCTCTCTCTCCCTCTGTTCAAGCTCGTCTCATCAACTGTCTCTCTGACATCTCTACCTGGATGTCTCAACGTCAACTCAAACTCAACATGGCTAAAACTGAACTCCTTATCTTCCCCCCTCATCCTTCCTCTCCTTCCTCACTGTCAATAACTATTGATGGAGTCACCATCCTGCCTGTCCCCCAAGCCCGTAGCCTAGGCTTCATCTTTGACTCAGCCCTTTCTTTTAAACCCTACATTGACTCTGTTGCTAAATCCTGTCGCTTCTCCCTCCATAACATTGCTAAGATTCGCCCTTTTCTCTCTGTCTCGTCTGCCAAAACTCTTGTTCATGCTCTGGTCATCTCTCGCCTCGATTACTGTAACCTCCTTCTCACTGGCCTTCCCCGGTCTCACCTTTCTCCCCTCATCTCTGTCCAAAACTCTGCTGCCAGGGTCATCTACCTCGCCAGTCGCTTCGACCATGTGCAGCCCCTCCTCTCTTCGCTTCACTGGCTTCCCCTTCCTGAACGAATCCTGCACAAGCTCCTAGTCTTCACCTATAAAGCTCTTCACAACCTTGCTCCCCCCTACCTCTCTGCACTTATCGCCCTCCATACTCCAGCCCGTGCACTTCGCTCCTCCTCTGTCCCTTCTCTCACCCTTCCACGCCTTCCCTGCTCCCCTAAGCGCCTTCGTCCCTTCTCACTTGCTGCCCCCCATGCCTGGAACTCCCTCCCTGTCCACATCCGCCTTGCCCCCTCCCTTCATACCTTCAAATCTCTCCTTAAAACTCACCTCTTTCGCTCTGCTCTGTCTGACTCTTTATCCTGCTGAGCCACTATTCCTATACCTAAGATCTGTTTACCCTTATCCTTGCCACATGGACCTGCCTGCTGTCATTCTCATCGTAACCAAGCCAAGTACGTGCACTTGAGACCTCGCATCTTCATGATTGTTAGACCCCTTGTCTCTCCCTCTGTTCCCCTTCCTATGTCTCTACCCCAGCTCCTGTCACTCAGATTGTAAGCCCTAGGGGCAGGGACCATGTCTATTTTATTACTTTGTAAAGTGCCATGTACACTGCTGGCGCTATATAAATGTTTGTTAATAATAATAATAATAATAATAAGGGAGAAGATATTACCCATTACGTTTCTATCCACAGTTTGGAAAAGGTCAGCCAGTTTGAACAGACTGGCTGTCTTTTTCTATAATGGTGCAAACACTTGCAGCACCATTTTGGAAAAGGGCTGCACTTGCTCAGAATGGCTCCAGTGGCCATTTTGAGCATACACAGGGATTAATAATTTAGTATTAACTAGTTATTATATTATTAATGATGAATGATTAACAATTAATTATCAATTGATTATTGAATATTAATTATTCATTATCATTGCCACTCCCCCTGTTCCCCCACAGAAAAGCCAAGCCAAATGGAGAGAGATCCAGCGGTGAGACCCAGAGAGTGGTGGACTTGTAGAGGCAGGCAGGTGAGTGAAATGCCCACTCTTTTTCCAAGTGTGGGAGGAGGGCTGTTCTCGAGTCTTAAGATTCAGGCAATTCTTGTCTCGTTTGCAAGAATGAGACAAGAACCCTGATCCCCATCACAAAAGGTGAGAATGCAAGAATCAAGTTTCAGCCCTAGTTTTCGTGCATTTCCCTTTCAAAAAACAGGAAAATCTATATTTAAAAAAGCCCTTCAGATTAAGAGAGAAGTTAAAGGTCTTACAAATGTAATCATGCTCAAAAAAAGCATGTACATTGTAAGTTAAGGCTCCCACCTTAATTTTTGTGCCATGTAAGCAATAAGAAGTACAGTATTGTACAGGCTCACATATTATGCTTGCTTATAACTTAGGTTCCATGCACCCACACTCTGCCTTGGTCTTTCAGTCCCAATCCTCTTCCTCTGAAGGCTAGAGACAATATTGAAGCTGCAGGTGGAAGAGGACAATGCAGAGAACTGGGTAATGTCTATGCATAGATGAAGCTAGGGAGCAGGCAAGGGTAAGGAAGTGCATGTATCAGCAAAAGGCAGAGATCTGTTGGGAGGGGTGTATATTCAGGGAGAAGCCTGAGAGATGGGTGATGTGTATTTGAAGACAAAGGTTTGGGGACAGTGAGGCTTGGGGGCAATGTATATGTATTCATTTTTGTATGTGTTTTGAGTTGGGTTGGCGAGGGGATGACATCCAAAAACTCCCAACCCTAGAACACAGAACCCAGGAGTCCTGGATTCCAGCTCCCCTCTTACTCCGTAGCCTCCACTGCTGTCTCAGTGGATCCTAACCCCCATTCCACTGTAATCAATTAGCCCCCACTGCCCTCCCAGAGAACTGAAGAGTTGTGGCTCCCAGCCACCCTTCTCTAATCTACTAGGTTCCAGCCCCATAACAGAGAACCCAGGAGTCTTGACTCTCAGCCCCCCACCCCACCCTCTAGTCTCCACTCGTCTCAAAAAGAACCCAAGATTCCTGGGACATACAATTAGCTGGAACAAGGTGTGTGTGTGGAATTCAATTCATTTATTAGATTTATTAGAATGACAAAAAAGTAATGGGAGAGCAGGTGGAATAATAAGGAAGGAGGAAATAGGGAGTGGAATGACATATGCGGCATAGCCACCATGGAGCAAGGAGGCTCAGTTAAGCATGGACCGCAGACCCTGAGGGGGCCCGCTACAAGTGGCCTGAGCACCGCTACGAAATTTTCAGAATCGGCAGGGGAGAAAGCAGAGCCAGCACTCCGACCTCGCCGACATGTGAAAATTTCCCAGCGGTACTTTGGACACTTGCAAAGGACTCCACCAAGAAAGTTGTTGGGAGTGTGTCAAAGTTGTTGGGGGGTGTGTGGAGTTGTTAAAAGCTCCAAGCGCCGAATGTCTGCTGAGAGCTTTCATGGGGAAGCCCTGTCTCCCCACCCTGGGCATCCTCCCCCCCCTCCCCCTGACTGTGACGGAGCCCTTTGTCCATAGGGGAACCCATGATTGGGACATGAGCCCAGGCCCACCCCAGCCTTGCTACACCACTGAACAACAGGGAGTCAGCTATGGAAACTGGGTGGAATGATAGGAGTGCTCCACATGGAATCCCATCACTCTACGGAATCACTTATTTCCCTCAGAGCGTGTCATTCTACCTGTTTGTTATGGCATTCCTCCTGTCATTCTGTCTAGTTCCTTGCTGCTGCATCCTATCCCTCCCTGTCATTCCACTCACTCTCCCTGGTGCCTTCCTCATTATTCCAAATCCTCTTACTTCCAAAGATGCAGCTTCATTGTATTATTTCATAGCCACTTAATGGGATCTGCGAATAACAAGAGGATTAATTTCCAAATTGGAATTGCTGTTGCCTCCATTCCTTTCAATGGGTATTTCATGTTACTAATTTCAATATATACTCATCCCTAACTTTAAAATTTTAAGCACTGATATAGCACTGTCCCCAGCTTCAGTGTTTTCCCTAACCTTTTGAGGAAGAGGTTGGAGGTGTGCACCAGGACCCCATGTTGTTTTTTGTTTTTGTTATCGTTTTCATTATTTAAAATGTTGTTTTCATTATTATTATTAACAATTATCATTATTGGTATTGGAATAATTTCAAGCAAAGATTTTATTTTTAGTATTGGTATCGTTATTGGTAAGCACCATGGTTCTAGAGGTGTGCACGTTGTTTTCTTTATTACAAAAATGATAATGAAAATTGTCGTTTTCATTATTTTCTTTGCAGTAATGAAAATGACAAATAATAATATTGAAAAGAAAAACAAAAAGACCATTTTGTTTTTGAAATAAAGGGAAAAAACTGAACAACGTATTTATGGCTATACCTTTTTTGTTTCTTATTAGAGTCTGATGAAACTTAGAGATATTGTACCCCAGTAGAGGGCATTAGGTGTACCAAATTTTGAAATGATTAGGTAAAGGAAACCTATTTCAGAATCAATTGAATGTTGTGATTTTAAGAAAAGTTCCATACACATTCATGGGTATAACTTCTTTATATTCCATCCAGTTTGCATGGAACCTGTAAATATTATGCCCCTTCACAAGCTTAACACTTCTGCCAATTTTCAGAAAGATTGAATAAAGGGTCCTGATGGTATAAGACATTAACTTGAAAATACATTTCCAGCTGCAACATTTTTATATTCCATCCTGATTACAGGTCATTCGGCAGAAATGTATCACATACCATTCCTGTCATCTATGTCAAACTACAGGACAATTTTATAAAGGGGCCCAATTTTATAAGCAATTGGAGTTGTTCCCTTGAAGACCACTATTCAGATAAATAGCAGCACATGCAGTGCTAGTCAGAGGCAGGCACCTGGCATGGCAGGGGGACGGAGGCTGTAGGAGGAAGGATGCGGAGCAACCCAAAAGACTGACAGACATATTAATTGGCCAATTACTGCATACATCCAACTTTACAGAACCAATTGATACTGGCTTTGAGGCCCTCAGGCGGGCATAGAAGGGACATAACTGGGACTTTGGGGATAGTGTCCCAGTAATCAGGAGACATAGTTTACACATCCAGCATGGCCAATTATTATCACAATCACATCCTGCAGCACTGTGACAGAGGACATAAGAGAATCTCTATTAGCTCTTTCCTAAACAGATGCTTCTGACTTCCCAGTAAGAAGTGGGGGAGAGAATTTGGGATGGTCACAGCACAGAATGAGACATTTGGTTAACATCTATACTGTCCAATTGGCATCACAAACCGATCTTATACCACAGTGACACGTAAGAGAATCCCTGGCATAGGCTTCTTCTCTGCATATGCTCTGCTGGCATATAAAATTGGAACACTTTATAACATCTTTTTGATATTTGGCAGAGATTATTGTGAAAGTATGGTATAGATCCCTGCCAAATGGCATGTACACTGGTTGGACTACAAAGATGTTACAGTCAGATATACATTTATAAGTCAATTGATTATACCACCAGGACCGTTTATCCAATCTTTCTTAAATTTGTCAGTGATGGTAAATATGGGAAGGGGTGTAAATTTGCCATGTTTAATCTACATTTAATTTGAGGCAAAGAAGTTACAGCTAAGAATGTATATGAAGATTTTTGCAAAATAATATAATCCAACTGCTTATAAAACTGGATTGCTTTATCCAATATTATTGGAATTTGGCACTTAATGAATTCCTTTGGAGGTATAACCACTCAATGTTTCAGCCAAGGTACAGCCAAAAACCAATGGAAAACCAAAACAAAAGCAAAAACAAAAATGAACATTTGATATTTATGAAAGCGAAAATGACAGATTTAAATAACGAAAATGAAAAACAAAAATGACAACGGCCCCTGGTGCACACCTCTACTGTAAATGCAACCAGACAAGCAGAGCTCTCACAGAACAGACAGAAAAAGCCTGGCCCTCCCATTATAAAGGGTTGCAGTGCCCTCCCCCAGAGCACCCCTGATTGGTTGTGGGGGGAGCAGGCATTGAGCAATCATAGAGTGCCATGAGACTGCTGGGGCCTGCTTGCCCTGCTCATTGGCCAGTGATACATCCATCAGATACTGCTGAGCTGTTCGCCCCTCCTAACACAGGCACAGTTCAAGAGTTCAACCCTGTTTAGGGCTCCAAGATGTCTGCTCCCTATTGATTTTCATTTTCGTTATTATCGATCGTCATTTTCATTATTACAATAACAAAAATGACAGGTTTTGTTGTTATTTTAATAACAAAAACAACATGGACACCCCTACAATTGGTGAAAGCAGACATAACACCAACTCCACTTTAACACCACTTTAACATTTCTTTTGTATGTTGCAGGGCAGCATAGGGCACCAATACAGCAGCCATGCAACATGCATAAGGAATGTTAAAGAAGTCTTAAAGTAGTGTTAAAGTTGGAGTTATGTGTTATGTCTGTTTTCTTCCAATGTCTTTATTGCTTACATGGCAAGGAAGTTAAGGTGGGAGCCTTCACTTACAATTTCCATGCTTTTTGGAGCATGATTGAATTTGTAAGGTCTTAACTTCTCTCTTAAACCAAAGGTTGTTTTTTTTGGGGGGGGGGCGGGGTATAGACTATTATATAATACTAGAACTGTTTGCTGTTGCCACTCCATTGCTCTCAAATTGGTTGTGCATTGAAATGCAATCAGACATGACTGGATTGAAATTTGTAAAAGCCTCTGTTTAATGGTTATCAAATTTGAGCAGAAGTCTTTCTAAAACACTCTTTATGAGTGTCAAACCCCAAAGCTAGGGATTACAGATAAAGTGCTGTCTGCTAGACTGAATTTGATATATTAAGGAGTGTGAATATGAATTCAAGGGGAGAAAAAAAAGGAAATTCAGGGCTTTGGATTAACTATGAATTTGTTAAATGCATGTTATTTGAATGCTAAATTATATTTTCACAACAGACCACATGTTCTATTTATTAGCTTATGAAACAGATTGAGTCAATAGGTTTATTTCACACGCTGCTTTAATTTTCAATTATTACAGAATTAGGTGCTAAAATAGTAGGTGCTTTACTCTTAAAATGATGTCCATGGATTTATTTGGCTTGCATGAGTATATGCCTGCACTTGATTATGGGGATTTGGTTTATTTGACAGTAAGGATGTTTAAAAAAAGAAAAATATTTAAGATTTTTTTCTGCATTTGAAAAAGAGCTAGCAGTGAAATTGGTCACTCACTCTGCTTGGAGGACAGTTTGTAGTAATTCTTCTCTATGATGTCATTTTTAGGCAAGAGCAAGTGCTGACAAAGGGTGTTAAACAGACATCACAACGGCTCAGTTCGGCCTGACTCGGCCAGCATGATGCCTGAGCATTTGTTCCGGGCCCGCCAAATGTGGGCCCAGAACAAACACCCACCTGGGTGATGACTGGGCCAGAGATGTGGACCCTGAGCAAAGTGGGCCCAAAGTCCACACCCAGCTAGGCCAGAGCAAGCGGAACTGAGTGGAAAAGTTTGTTCTTGGCCCCGGCTCCTGCTGGCATGGGGGGTTGCTATGGCAGCCAGACATGGCTGCCTGTAACAGGCAACTAGTGGAGGAACAGCCAGCACATCACATTTTTAAGTACCCAAAAAGGGTGCAGTCCTAACCCTACTGAAATGTAATTCTTATTGGCGTCAGGAGGAAAAGTCCCTTTGATTTCAATAAGGTTAGAACTGCACATAGAGTGGATGCCTTTACTTATTTGTCCACAACTCTTGCTAGACATTTGAAGTATGACAGAGCCCATGCTCAGGAAACTTGTTTCCCATTGCACTCTTCCGTAATGGTACCATTTTACTTCATCAATTGATTCTGGGGTTTTAGCACCAGCATTAGTGGTCCTTAACTTCATGTTTGAAACACCAATGATAGTTTTCCTACAACTCCCTCCCAAGTGATTACTTTCATTACATATATATATCTTGTATTTTAGGGCTGAAGCAACAACTCCTTTTTCCACGTCGATATTTCATTCCGCAGCTTTTCCACCAGCATTTTGCTAATTCTGCGCCCTTTGCTTTGTGACATCGGAATTATCAGAAAGTGCTGTAAAGTGTAGAAATAATTTCAGAAAGTGTCAGAAGAAACATTGTTCCGCTACTTTCACACTGTGATCGCATGTTGGAAAGTGCTAGCGGAAATTGAGGAAGATCGCCGACAAAAGAAGTCTAATGTCTTTATCACACCGTGCCACTCATTGCAGAAGAGGTCTTTCTGTCAGAAACAGCTTGCTGTTTCAGTTCTAGTTCATCGTTCTGACTTGTTACATGCCTCAGGAATGGACCCTGTTTGGTCTTGCCAACAGATGCTGGTACAATAAAAGGCATCAACTGAATTATTTTGTTCCTATCTCTAGACCTGGTGTTGGAAGATCAGCCATATCTATTATGTACAACTTTGGGATAAAACAAGGAGCAAACACTTAGCAAAAGGCATGTCTTCAGAGAGAAGTGTATTTAATTTGCAGATCTGTGATTAGGAGCATAGCTAGGTTGAAATGATGGACCCCTCTGTAGAAGATGGAGTGTGCACCCCAGCTCAGTGACAGAGAATGTTGTTGCACCAGGGAGTAGGGGTCCCCCAAGCTTGAGGTCTTCAGGTGTAGCACTGCATTTCCCTATTATATCTACATACCTGTCAGTAATGCCCAAGATGATGTGTGGAACCACAAGAAATTAATTTCTGCACAACAAATTGGTCAGGCCTTCTGTGTCTACTACAATTTTTTCCTTACATGTTACTGCTTTCAAACCATTCAGAGAAATGATTACCTTATTGTCTATCTGTTTTCCACATATATCTTGTTTTCTAGGCTAGAGTGACAAATCAGAGCAGTGAGAGCTACATTCCTTAAACTGCAGGGAGGTTTAGGGCAGGACAGAGGAAATAGTGAGAGGATGAGGAGGGAAAAGAGGAGGCAAGTGTAGTAGCTACTAGGGATGGGCATATATATTGAATTATGGATTCGGATCCATTCCTGATTCAGATCTGTAATTTGCAGATTTGGATTCCATTGAAGTCAAGGGCATGGCTACCATAGGAACAGACAGGACATTTGTCCCGGGACCCACCGTGGCTGGGTGCCGATTCCTATGGAAGCTAAGCCCACTGCAGCGTTGCGCGGCCGCCTGTCCCATTTAAAAAAACAACAAAAAAACCTCAAAGTTGCAGCTCAGCTGGACCCCCCTGCTGGCTGATGTTTGCCCCCCTCCACCCCATGCCCACGTCAATGGTGGACTGAAATTCTTCCAGCCCCGCCTCCTGACATGCGTTCCCTGCCTGCCGCAGTTGTCGAAGGTCTTACTGTGCATGCTCAGGCAAAAGCGCAGCAGCAGGCAGGGGATTCGAAGTGGCTATGGAGCACTTGGATGAAAGTCAAGTGACTGCTGACTGTGACTCGACTCTGGGTGAGTCCGGTGCACTGGATCCTCTGGGATGGACTGGAGCCAGGAGAGCTGCCCCATTTCCCCCTCCCCCTGACTCCAACAGCAGCTGCTGCAGGGCTGGGAAGCTATGCAGGGTCCCCACAGCCTCTTGGAAACCCCCCCTACAATCACTGTGCAAAGCCATTCTTTGGCTGCGCTCTCTCCCTGACTCCTTGCAGACTGCTCCGGAGAGAACGCCGAAGCTTTTAAAAAAAAAAACAAAAAAAAAAACGCCGCGCCAACTGTGCCTTGCAGCAGAAGGTTGCTGCCTTGCAAACAAAGTTCAGCGAGATGGTTCAGAACATTCTCACAAATGGGTTTGCGCTTGCACGCCCTTCTCTACCAGCATATATCAAGCTCACTAGTTTGAAAAATCACCCCGTGACTGTCTCAAGCCCCTCCCCCCCCCAGTATATAAAGCATCTCCTTCCCACTCATAGATACCCAACAGTTCATTCCAAAGACTGGGCATTTGTGAGAATGTTAAGAGCCATCTTGAAGAACCTTGTTTACAAGGCAGCAACCTTCTGTTCTTCTTCGAGTGGCTCCCCCATTCTCACAAATGGTAGAGTACCAAGCCTAGAAACATTTGGGTTCTTTTTATTTAAGTTTCATGATTTTTAGGGCCCAGTTCATGATTTTTAAACATTGAGACATCCTTGGGGTTAGAGGATTGTGGCATTCTATTCATACATGTCCTCAAATGCTGGGATTTGGGGGGGAGGAATCATACTGCTCTTAGGGGTGGGGAGTGGAAAACAAGGGAACCTGGGGGAGGGATGGAATAGGCAATTTACAAGGGGGTGGGAGTAGGGTTGGCAAAAGGTGGCAACCATGGTGTGGAGTATGAGGGCTAGTGCCCCACTGATCTTCTTCCAGGCCAGGGTGTTTGAGAGGAGGGGCATGAGCACGTGAAGAAGGCCACAGGTGTTTGCACTGCTAGAGCAGAAACCCCAAGCTCCTAAATTTGGTGGAGACAGACTTCTTGGATTCTGGTACATCCTTGTAGTTGTCCCCTCCCCATCTCTGATCTTATAAGTTTTGAAATCAATTTCTGAAGGTCCTGCAATGTTCGCCTGGTGCATTGGCGTACGCTGTGTCTGTTCAGCTCTATATATCTTGCATATTTTGTACACCTGCTTGTCTGTTTTGCACAGTGTGGGGTCTGTCTCTTATACACATCTAGATGTGTATAAGAGACAGGGGGGGAGGGGGCTGAGAAAGCAGGAGGGGGTTCAGGGGGAGGCCATATGTTACTATTTCTGTGTTTCTGTAGCTAAAAGCAAGGAAGAGGCCATTGCAGTAGCTGAGTACATGTTTTAATTTAATAAGTACGTTTGTTGACAGTTTTATGCAATAAGGACATTGAGGTGAGGGGCAGGGGAGTCGAGAGGGGCAGGGGAGTCTATGGTGATGGGCGTGGGGGGGCAAAGTCCATTTCTTGTCCCTGGGCCCATTCCAACCTAGCTATGCCCCTGAAAGTCAATGGAAAGGACCAATCCATACGTCCATCCATAGTTCCTCCCAGACCAGTGGATCCAACTTTGGTCACATCCATCACCCAGGGCCCTGGAATAATACTTACTGACTTCAGAGGGCTCAATTGAAGCTCTGCCAGCCCTCCGTTGCTATGGGGTGCGGGGGCATGGCGTTTCCAGCAGGCTCATTCACTACAGCACGCTAACAAGGTTCCTCTCTGGAGTGTTCATGTGCAAAATGGCTTCCAGGGCTGTTTTGTTCATGCATGAAATTACTACCACTCTTAACCAAAATGAGGGCTGCCAAAATGATGATGTCACCATTTTAGTTGAGGGCAGTGGCCTTCTAGTGCATGCACAAAATGGCCCTGGCAACCATTTTGCATATATGTGCTCTGGAACAGGGAGGTCAGAAGTGCTCTGCAGCAAGGAAGTGGGCTGGAAGGCTCCCTACAGCAGGATTGCGCTGGCGGAGCTTCAATCAATTCCTCCAAGGCTGGCAAGTAACACTCCAGGGCCCCAGGGTGTGGGGGAAACCCAGATCCATAACAGGGGATATGCAAATGGCAGGCCTGTGCTATGGACTAATTCCTAATGGCCCAATATGGGCTGTTACAGATTAATCTGAATCTGAAATGCCCATCCCTAGAAGCTAGTAGGGCTGAGACAACAGCACATGTTCCAGTTCTGAAGAGAAATACTGACTTTTCAGGAGTGCCTGCGAATGTCCGTTGGTACTTTGTGAGCTTCCAGTGATTCAAAGTTTCTGCCATTCTTTTCGTCACTTTCCAGGACTTTTACAGCAGTTTTACAGCACTTTGGGCAATTGCCAGTGCTTCCACGGTGTTTAGCTGGCATGTTTTCATCTCCACACACACACACCTGAGGTACATGTAGGACACACATAGGCCTTGTGGCCAGCTCATGGCAAGCCCGTTCAATGTATGAAAAATATCAGAAAATGGCGAAAACAGCAGGAAAGCTAATATGTTTCTGTATCACATGGATCTTGGCAAATGCCCTGCTCCTGAAGGAAATAGCACTTGCTGAGATTTGCCATTTAAGGTCTAGCAGCTAGAGCCCTCCCTCCTCCTGTGAAGCCCTCCTCCATCTGCTTTATGTCGCTCTAGGACTAGAAAAGAGCCATCATGTCCAGGGTTCATGGTTGTCCATTTCACATGGGAAACTATGGAGAAACACAGATTTTGCCTTTTAGTAGAGAATCCCATGGATTTTGTCATTGAACAGATCAGCTGACCTTTGAAAGCAACAATCCCCAGTCGTGGACAGCTGCAGAGCCCTGCTTTAGAGTAGTTCCAGCTGGGGCCTGTCACTTTCAAAGGCTGCTTCCGTCCTACAGCATATCTCAGGTGAAAGGCACTGTAGGGGGGAAAACACTGGAGTCTGTCACTTTCAAAGGCCTCTCCCTCCTCCACCACCACCCCGTACACACACTGCCTCTCACCTGATTTTAATTTTAATCATGGGAAAACACAGATTTTTCAGTTCTTAATCAGAGAATTTATGTTTTTTTCATTAGAGAAGTTCCAATATTTTGTCATGAAAAACTAAGAACCCTTCTTATGTTTACTCCACTCCTTTCTTGCTCAGGAGGGTCAAAGATGAGCAGCAGCAGAAGCTGTCAAAGGAGCTGGTGAGGAGAAAAAGAACTGGCTGTTCAGAGTGGTGCTATTTCCACTGTCTTCCACACACATGAGTGAAGTTTGATCATAGAGTTTTAGGGTTGAAAAGAACTTTAAGGGTCATATTTGATAGGGCTGGTTGATAGGACAAAATGCGGGTGGCCAAAATGTGGGTGACCTCCTTTTCCGCTGCTTCCAGGTACGCTTCACGGGTCTTTCCTAGTTCCCCTTATTCCCAGTCCCACTCTGTTTTCTAGGGCATTGGGCACCAACAGCCAGTCTATGTTCATTTGTCTGAGTAAGCTTTTTTGTACTGTGTATTCTGTACATGGGTTTTATTTTTATCTTGTGTTGTATTGTATTTTGTCTGCTGGTCAATGGCTATTTTAGCCACGGCCTAATAATAAACTACTACTATGTACAATGACACCACATATTAGGAAGCAACAACCTAAGAAAGTGTGGGGATTTCTTAATTATGAGCAATGCCTGGGGCTTCCATCTGGCACTGTTGGTACAGAATCTGCCACAGGAACATACCATGTGAACCTAGAGGGCAGTGAAGCTGTGTAGAGTGTGGATGTCATCAGCAGATTATAAAAAGATTAGAGCTGAAACTTACTTCTCAGATCTCGCCCGGTCTTGAGAATGGGACTTTTCCCATCTCGTTCCCTAAATAGGATGAGATGAAAAAATCCCCCATTCTCATTGAGAACTGGTGAGATTCTCAAGGCTGGGTGGGGGTTGTGGGTCAGCTGGGGTGCCAGAGGTGAGCAGGAGGAAAAGACTTACCCCATGGTGACCGCCGGCTCACGCCCGGATCCCCTGCCTGCCCGAGAAGGGAAATTCTGAATGGGGGGCTGGGAGGGGGGTCGGAGGCCTAGTGAGGGATCAAGGGTGGGGTATACCCTCCAGAAGGGGTCCCACAAAGTGTTGGCTTTTCTCCAGTTGGAAAGTTTGAAAATAATAAAACAAAACAAACTGGGAATTTATTTATTTATTTATTTATTTATTTATTTATTTATAAACTCATTTACTACCCTGATCCTCCTCCTCCAAGCAACCTGGGGTGGTGTGCAATGTTAACACACATAAAATCAATAAAACAAAAAATTACAATAAAATAAAAAGAGAAGACACAAAACAAAAACCACTCCCTCCTCATCCCACCCTACACCCCATCTCCCTCACCAAAAGCCAGGCAGAACAGCCAGGTTTTATACATACAATGGAAGGAGGGAGATCCAATCCCACTTGGGCCTTCACCACAAGGGAGTTCCACAGTCTAGGTGTGGCTACTGAGAATGGCCTCTCCATAGTGGCCCCCTGGGTCACACGGGGCTCCTTGAGAAGGGAGCCCCCAGTGGACCAAAGAGGCTGCTCCAGAGCGCAAATAAATCGGGCCAGGGCCATATAGGGCTTTATAGGGCAAAAACAATACCTTGATTCGGGCCTGGAAGACTATAGGCAGCCAGTGCAGAGCCCAGAGCACTGGTGTAATGTGCTCACGGTGACCTGTGACCTGTCCCCGTAAGGAGACGGGTCGCAGAATTCTGCACTGTATAATCCATTTTACACAAGCTCAGCCTTTTCAAAAGATGGTGCCAGTAGCATTAGCATGCTGCGGGCACCATTTTTGAGAAGGGCAGCCCATTCGGAACATGCCCTGAAGTTCTGGGCATGCTCAGAACCGGCTGTGCACCTTCAAGATGGTGCCCGCCCCGCAGCATGCTGATGCTGCCAGTGCTATATTTGAAAAGGGTTGAGCATGCGTAGAAGGGGCAATTCAGGTCCTTCTGAGCATGCTCAGTTTGTTTTATTTTTTTATTTTCAAAAATCTGAGTGTGTCAGTGGCAACCCTAATTACAGAAATAAGACTGTTTTCAGTTAGGGATGGTGGAGATATTTATTTATTTATGCTCACAGAGCAGCTTGGGGCAGCTTACAAAATGCATAGATAAAAATATAATAAAAACACACATAATATATCATTAAACACTAAAATACTAAAAACAAACTAAAAAGGGCAGAACTCCCTCCCCCACCCCACCCCACCCTACCTGTATCCCTCTCAAAAGGCCCAACGGAACAACCAGGTTTTACACTGTCTTCAGAAAGAGAGGAGGTCTAGGGCCTCCATCAGGAGGGAGTTCCACAACCTGGGAGCAGCCATCGAGAATGCCCTCCCCATCATCGCCACCTGGGCAACCTGGGGGACTTCAATTCGGATGTTCCCGGCCAACTGCAGGAGCCACAATGCAATTCGGGGCCTGAGGAGGTCCCGCAGGTAAGTCAGGCCCAGGTCGTTTAGGGCTTTATAGCAGATGGTGCTGCTGGGACAACAGTCAGGGTGCTGGGCACGTTATACTCTCACATCAACCTCTACCATGTAAAAATTAAACTACATCATCTTCCCCCCTACCCAAACTGCTCCTAGATCCTTCCACAATCATGTTCCATCCTCACCAACATGTATGCTAGAAATGACGTTTCCAGGAAGGTAGACAAATTGGAAATATTTCAGGAAGCAGCAGCAAAACCAGCTACAAAGCCAGAAAGAACCACCCAATGAAGAAAAATGAAAAGCATGAAATACATAAATGGCTGTTGCCATTGAGACATTGACTTTTTAGCTCTTGCAAATGACAAATGTTACAGGACTATTTGCATAACCCCAGATTTTGAGAGTGTTTTAATGGGTGGCCAATGCATCTTGGCTAAGTGGCAGCTTTTTGGGGAGGCAAGATAAATATTTAAAGAGTATAAAAAGCAACATAGCAGGAGAACTGTTTAGCATAATAAAAGCAGGTGTAATTAGGAGTAATTGACTGAAATTACAAAAGGGGAAATGTAGGCTGAAAAAATCCGAACGCTGAGTTCTATTATACTGCAGAATAATCTCCAGAGAGTTGGAGTGGAAACCTCAGAACTTGGCACATTTAATATTTGACTGAATGAGGGAAAAAAAACCTAGTAAATGCACAATAGAGGCCAATTCTGAACTGGCAGAAAGACAGTCTAGCAGTATTTTCCATTGCCATGTACAGTGATATGTGTCAAGAGACCACGTCAGCCATTTCTTCCACTCACAGGTACTTAAGAAGGCTTCTGGGAACCAGAGGTACTCTGCACCTTGCCTTTCCCATGGCAACCATCTATTATATGGATGAGGCATTACAGAAATATTTACTTGAGACAAGGGAGAAAGTGATCACTTCAAAGCAGGTGTCATCCTCTCTTGGATCAGTTGGCTGTACCTGATACTCAAAATGAAATCACCTCCTCTTGCAGGTCTTCTCTTTTTACAATGGGCAAACTTTTGGCTTTAGCATTTAAATAGTTTTAGGTTGTCAAAGTGTAGCTGACCTTTCAGACCCATCTTGGGACTTTCTTAGTAAGAAAGAAAAAAAATGTTTCTTACTACAACCCCCTCCCACCCCTGACTATACTCTCTCCGGAGAACACATGGTTACATTGTAAATGGAGCGATAGAGAGTCTTTGGAACTAAAATGTGTTACTTCCAGCAGGTAAAAATACACTGTAGGCGCCAGTATCCAGTTTATGGTTTCTTTTTAATAATAGGCGGTTCAATTTTTTTTTTGAGAGGGGGTCACAGAAATGATTCTGAACCTTATTTACAAATTCATTTACAGTACCCAGTGTTTTCTTTTAGCGTGCTTGTGGGTTAGGTGCCTCTTAGCTGAGTGTACATACAGTTCTTTTGTATAGGGGAGTTGGGTGCGTAACTACGTTGGAATGGGCCTAGGTGCAAGAAATGGACTTGCCCCTGCCCTCACCACCATTCTCTAGGTCCTGGGTTAAATGTTCCTCCTGTCCCTAAGACAGCAGGGCAGGAGTGAAGAACGTCTTCCCTTTGAGGGCTGTATAGAAAATTAGTACATGCTACAAGACCTGCATAGAAGATGGGGATGGATTGGTTAAGAAGAAGGGGGCCCAGATCATAGATCTATTCCATAGATTAGTCTTCTATCCTTGTATGTATGCTCTCATCTCTGCTCCCTTTTCCTGACCTCTGTTTATCAGTGCAATGGGGAACAAACTGGATCCAGGGACCAGATCCAAGGTGTGGAAAGGGCCACATAAAAAATAGCTGGGGTAAAATTTGGGCCCAGGGCCTGAGGTTCCCCACCCCTGCTGCGGGAAGAAGAAGGTGTTTTACATAGGGGGAAGTGGGATGTTATGAAGTAGCCTTCATACTACTGAGAACCAGTGTAGCCTACTGGATAAGGTGTTGGACATGAACTTGGGAGATTGCGCTCCAACTCTCGTCTTCGAGATCCACTCACTGGGTCATCTTGGGCAAGTCATTGGGTGTAAACAAATGGACATGGTGGTTGTCTGCCCCTGGAGCCGCTCCAGAGGTGCACCCCCACATCCACCTGCTTCCAGACCTGCCTGGTCCGCTTTAGACTGACACGGCAGTTTACTTCCCCAGGCCCACAGTCCACCCACACGGTGCCCGCACCCCTGAAAAATACAGTTGCGGGTGATCACCCAATGTTCTAGGCTTGCACTCGCAACTCTATGGTGCTGTCAGCAGCAATGGCTGGCCAGCTGTGGAGATGACGCATGGGTCCACCCAGCAGATGGATAGTAGCTCCACTCCAGGCTGGTGCTCCCAGGTTTGGCCAGCCTGCTCTGCTAGCGGCACTCCAGGAGGTTCTGGAGCACTGCTGGTAGGGCTGCCCTGGAGTAGGCACAACCTGCTCCGCTTGCACATCTGACACACATGTTTTTAAACAAACCGGCCAACCCAGGGTGAAATGGGCCAGTGTGGGCAGAACTGGCATCTGTTTAAAAGTACTCACTGTGTCTCATCCTGCATTCCTAATATGTAAAACAGGAATGATAATGACTTATCACGGAAAGTTGTTGCAAAGGTGACCTACAAAAATATTGTAAAGCACTTTGAATACTTATAAAAGACTAACAACAACACAAAGAGCAACTCATACTTCTCACATTCTTTCCTTAGGAGACTAGTCTAGTGATAAAGTGATGCAGCTGATGTTACGTATCTTTAGTAAGGCATTTGAGACATTGCCACATAACACAATCATAAGCTAAAGCAATGTGAGCTAGATGGAACTACTATTGGATGGTCAACTGGCAGATATGGGGTACAAGGAATGCAGTTGTTAATGGTTTATTGTCAAACCAAGAGGCAACAAGTGCAGTTTCACAGGAGTCTGTCCTGGGTCTTGTGGTGTTTAATATTTTTCTCAACTATTTGGATGAAAGACTGGAGAGCATATTTATTAAACTTGCAGATGACACAAAGCTGGAATCAATTGTAAACACTTTGGAGGATAGGATTAGACTTCAAAGAGACCGTCCTAAATTGGAAAATTGGACTAGGAAAAAAATGTAATTCAACAAAGACAAATATAAAGTGTCCTTGTGAAGTCCTTGTGAAATATTGCATTTGTCTGTTGAAAAATGAAAAGTGCATATACAAAGAGGTTACTGGCTAGCTTGGCTATAGTATGACTGAAAAGGATTTGGAAGTTGCAGAATCATAATTTAAACATTACCCAAGAATGTGGTCCCATTGCAAAAGCAGCAAATGCCACTTTTGTTTGCATTAGTAGAATCATCATATTCACGACACAAGAAGTAGTTGGTCCATTCTACTTAGCACTGGCCAGGTCTCAGCTGGAGTACAAAGTCCACTTTTGGGAACCACGGGCTTGGCAAACTGAAAAGGAGTAAAAGGACAGAAAAGGGATTGGAAAACCTATGAAGAAAATATGAGGAACTAGGCATGGTCAGCCTAACAAAACAAAGGCTGCAAGGGATTCAGGATAACATATTTCTGTTTCAAAACACAAGAAACAACATCTGATGTTGAAATATAGATTCACAATGACAATCTTATTTTTTTTTTAGTTAAAGTGCAGACATTTCTCTCAAATTTCTCATTACATTATGCTGATGATACTCTATGATATCGCAGACTCATGTGGGTTTACTTTACAGATATGTATGAATACAGAATAATTTGGAGATAAACTGTTTCCAAATCAAGAATATTCTTTTTTGCAAATGCTACAAAAGGATTTAAGTGGTTTGTACAGAATGAGAAATTGGATGCGTTATCTTCATGTCAATATCTGGGAGTGTTGTTTACAAAAACTGAAGGGAGAATAAGCATGTTAAGTGTAACTACTAAGACAAAACAAGCTATAGGAGGATTCTAACTTTTTAAAAATAAGACAGGAGAGTTGTCATACCAATTCTTAACATTTACCAGTAAAAGGTAGAATCCATCCTGTTACATGGTGCAGAGAAAAGAAATTCAGCAAAACCATTGCAGTGTGGAGCCTGGGAGCGTGACTTCCCCTTTAAGAGAGCTGTGGGTGCTGGTCTGAAGGCTGGGCAGGCTGGGCTTTAGCCACTGAAGGCTATAAGTAGTGGAGAAACGAAGACTTTAGTAAACTTCAGAACCCTCCAAAGATCACGTACTTTGGTTCGGAACTTCCAGGTTCTGAAGAACCGAAGCCAAAGGCCGATCTTTGGAGAATGTCGGAAGCTGCTGTGTGCAGGGCAGGACTCTTCTATCTTCTGGAGCCTTCTAGAAATTGCAATTCTTGGTAGGAGGGGGTAATGGGAAATAACAGTTGAGTCATGGGGTAAGGCAGATCATGGCAAGTTTTGAACTGATTGACTGGCCAAGCCAGGTGGCAAGTTTTAATTGGCTTGCTGTATGTTGCAGCCTTGCAGGACAAAAAATAAAAAGTACTTGCTCACACACAGCTATTTTACATTCTTCTTGGTAAATTTGGTTGCGTGCTACACTGCTGCTAATCTGTAAGTCATTGGCTGCTAGGGGGAGGGGTGCCCTCATGGCATGGCATGGTTTGGCCTGGCCCACCTGTCCATAGGGCCAATGCTGTGGGACAGGGGTTACATTTATTTTCCATGCTATGCTTTTTAAAAAATTAATAAATTGGGTACTAGATTGCTGCTGCTAGCACCATAAGGCAGAAGGATCTCTCTGCCTGGCTCTCCCCTTCCCTGGTCTGTTGAAGATGTGCCACATTACCAATGCCGTGCTTTCCTTCTTGTGGGTGTTATAATTTTTTTCCTCCGATGGCTTTTGGTGGGATTTCTTTCTCCATGCAGTTGCACACTGTTTTGAGGGCTTGTGTGTTGTCTTACCAAGGCTGTGGCTGCCGCATGGCACACAGCAGCAGAAGAGTCTAATAAAATAATTGTAAAGTGTAAGTTAAGTGTAACTTCTACTGCTCCGTCTGCTGCTTTTGGCACCATGAGGCCAGACTGGGATCTCTCTGCCTGACTCCACTTCCCCATGCCTGATCTGTTCAAGTCACCAGTGCCACAGAACCATGCCATGCCAAAACGGTGCCTGTGGGGAAGTGGGGTGAGAGTGTCTGGTTTGGTTTCCTTACTGGTTTGCTGCTTGGAATCTGGTTTGCTGCTGGGAAGGCAAGGAGGACCCTGTGCTCTCCAGCTCACCCACCCACCCCAGGGCCCCACAGATCCCAGACTAGAGTGACATTGCATGGGAACATGGGGAGGGGGAGGGTGTTGAAGTTACCATTGTCTGGTCTGTTCAATCCTGTTCTTTTTATGTTACCAGTGTCTGGTCTGTTCAAGATACCGGTGCCAAGTACCAATGCCATCGTAAGCAGGTTCCAGTTTGGGGTGAATGTCAGGTTTCCTTTTTGTGGGTGTTATAATAAGGTTGGCTGGCTTTTGGTAGGATTTCTCCACACAGTTGCACTGTTTTGTGGAGTTGTGTTGTATTCTTGAACACATGTCCCACTCTTGCTAGCCTGTTTTTTTTTCTGTGCACACTGCTTGGTTGGCATAATAATGATTTTACAGTGAGTGCACTCACAGCTGAGATGTTTTTTGGTTGGATTTCATCTGCACGCAGTTGCACTTTTGTAGGGTTGTCTCCTGGAGTGATTGTCCCACTCTTGCTAGCCTGCTTTTCTGGGTAGTACTTTGGCTGTGGGTTTAAGAACTTTTGCCAAGATGTGACCAACCGGGGCACTGGGCAAATATTTTCTAGTTTCTTTTTGGTTAATAATATGGTGGGGTGTGTGTGTTGCCTTGTATCGGTGGGATGGGCACACACAATGGAGGATTTTTTTGGAGGGGGGGATGTCTGGTTTCTAGTGTGTGCTTGTTATGGTTGCCGGTCTGGCTGGTGGCACCCATGGGGCCACGCGCAGACCAAAAAAGCTTGTTGAAATTTGACTGATCAATTTGATTTGCTTTCTAATGTAGTCTTTGGACTTTCTTTGGTGGAGCACCTCAGTCCAACCCCCTCCCACCCCTGAGGTTCAAGCCTTGCATGTGTATCATTCATGAGGTGTGCTAGGGACCGGGGATGTGTGGGTGGATGGAAACTTGTTGATCATACCCTTTAGGTTTTTTAATTACATGGTGGTGGTGGGTTGTTCTTTTATTTTATTTTTTGGGTGCTGGCTTATAGGGATGTGCGAACAGAACCGAGTTCAGAAATTTGGTTCGGTTCGAAAATCATGTTCAGTTTAAAGTTCGGTTTGGTCGACCGAACTATTCGAGTTCAGTCAAATTCTGAACTTCAAAACCGAGTTCGTACATTCAAAACTGGGGTTTTGGGCCTTCTGAACTGGTTCGGATTCGACTGAACAGTTCGGTCGAATTCGAGTTCGGTCGAAAGTTCGGTTCGGTCGACCGAACTATTCGAGTTCAGCCTGAACTCCGAACCGCGTTCGCACATCCCTACTGGCTTATATTCTGTCTCCCTCACTCTGTCTTTCACCCTGCTGGCTGGTGCAGCAGGCCAGGGAGTGGGACCATTTGATCTCTTTCTCTCTCTTTCTCTGGGGTAACCCAGTGCCACCCAGGTGCCTTGCATCATGTGGGGGCACAAAGGACCCCAAACCTTGTTAATATGGTTGGGGGGGGTTGTGCCACGTGACCCTCCTGCCTTGCTTCATGTATAGGGGTTGACTGGTGGGGCCCACCCCACAGGAGAGCAGGGTGTGGAGTGTGGGGGGAAGCTGCTGGTTGTTGTAATTTGTTGACATAATAAAACCTGGTGTCCTTTTTATCTGTCTGGGTTGGCTTGCATGGGCACGACTCTTCTTCAAGCTGACAGGGTAGAGCAGGGACCATGTGTCAACTCTTTCCTAGTCTTGGCTGTATGGTTTACCTATCACACACATACAGACACCTACCACAGAGCTTGGGTGTACTACTGTTCTACACATGGAGACAGGGGGGAAGGGGGTGCTGGTTATCATAATATAGTTGGGTTTTTTGGAGGGGCTTGTGGCAGTGCCTGCTGCTGGGACGGCAAGGAGGACCACATGATTTCTGACCCACCCATCCACCCTGTGAGCCCCAGGCCCAGAGTGACCTTGAATGGGAGCCGGGTGGGGCAGGGCAATACCTTCAACAATGCTGGGTTAGTTGTGTCTAGGAATGGGTTCTTGGTATATCTGGTTTCTTTTGGATGCCATTGCCTACTGGCAGGGACCTGTGGCAAAGGGAAGACTGAGCTTGTGTGGCATAAGGGGGATACTGAGGGTCATAGGGCATACTGGTGGGGTGGGAATTGCATTTCTCAAACTGGCCTTGCTTTTAATAATAATAATAATAATAATAATAATAATAATAATAATAATAATAAATGAATAATTAATAGTAGAGTAGTAACATGCATCTTTCTGTACTATTTCTCTACAGTATCTTGGATTTGGAGGACACCGGTGTCTACTCTTATCTCTCAGTGGGAAGTTGTGAACTAAGTGCGAAGTGGATTGCATCATTGCAATTTACACAGGCAGTATGGCAAAAGTAATCTGGATTATTGGAGATTCCTATGTTAGACGATTGGAGCAGTTTGTCAGGGAAGAAAGGCTTCACTTTTCCTCTGGCAACAAAATGTATAACATCTACTTTTTATTTGAAAAGGCGGAAGGAGATGGCATGTGATTCTTCCCAAATTGGAAGAAATCAACAGGAGAAGAAGATCTATTCCACCTCCTTCTGGGATTATGATCCACTGTGGTAGCAATGATTTAGGTCACCTCAGAAGTGTTGCTTTGTTGCAAGCAATGAAATATGGCCTGTACAATATCATAGCATCATTTCCAAACTGTAAGATATTGGTCTCTGACTTGATTGAAAGACTATGTCATAGATACAAAGGGGCTGCTGTTGGCAAGCTTAGGAAACGGATGAGACATGTCAACAGATCAACCAATGGTTTTTTGCGTGATTGAGACATGGATACAATTTTTGGCATAGGGATTTTTCCAGAGATTTGTTTTCACTTTATGACAGTGATGGAGTTCATTTATCTAGAGCAGGACTGAATCAATTTTTCACAGATGTCCGTGAAAGCATTCTGGGAAACGTCTAAATTAGGCTCACTTCTTGGACCAATGTTCTTTAAGAAGTTTAGTTTATGGTTCTTCTAAGACCTATTATTATTCCACCAGTTAATAATTCCCAGAAAGACTTTTAAAAAATATTTTCTTTTTCTCCAAAGTTAGCCAGTTGACCTAGTTTTTTTTACCTAACTCAAGTCAAAACTCTAAAAATAATATCCCTTTTCTGTACTATTCAGGGAGTGTTATTGTGCCCCTGTTGTTGTGCTGTCCTTGTCCTCATTTCACACTACTATCTCCAGTACTCCCCTCGCAGAAGGAAAATGGATGCTGAAAATCGCACGGACCACCTCCATCAAGTCCATACGACAAACACAGAAAGTGACCAGTCTCCTTGATGGTGAGTGAGGTCATGGCAGGTAGGTGATGTATGTTTTTGATGATTATGTATATCTCACTCAGAAGTGCACCCTGCTGGATTCTGCTTGGGCTGTAGGATGGAACTTAGGAAGAAAGCACAGTGTTACTATGGGGCTGGGGGCAGCATCAGGGCTTGTTGTCAAAAATGACTAGGGATGGGCGAACAGAACCGAGTTTGGAAATTCGGTTCAGTTCGGAAGTTTGGTTCGGTCAACCGAACTATTCAAGTTCGGTCCAAACTCCGAACTTCCAAACAAAGTTCAGAAATTCAAACCCCATTGAATTAAATGGAATATTATCTTTTAGGGATGGGCGAACAGAGCCGAGTTCGGAAATTGAGTTTGGTTTGGAAGTTTGGTTTGGTCGACTGAACTGGTCGAGTTCGGTCCGAACTCCCGAACCGCATTCGACCATCCCTAAAAATGACTGTGAACTTAGGAAGGAAAGAGTGAGACAAATGGAGACAGACCATGGCAAAAGGGCTTTTATTTAGCCAAACAATTATTACTGAAGTACTCTAGAGGGCAGGAAGGGAGGGGAGGCAGTGGGAGAGGGGCAGGAGTCACTCTGAAGTTGAACCTAAGAGAATGAATGATCTTTTTGTCTCTTGGTTTTTGAGTAACTAATTGTTTTCCTCTCTTGCTTTGTTTATTTTCTAGATTTGTCATCACGTATCTGCAACTATGCCAGTGAAGGATAAAAGGGGCAGGAAGAACAAGAAAGCTACTGCTGCTACTCCTCTCTGTCCTGCTGCCACAGTGCGCACGTGTTCCATGATGAAAATAGCAAAAGATGAATGGCCAGTGTTGTCTCACACGTCCAGCTCACAGGACTGTAGGAAGGAGATGGTTGTCATTTTTAAAAGACCTGGCAATGTTTGCAAAGAAAAGCAACAAACAACCCTGCTGTGAGGAAAGGATGATGGATGAAGAAGACCACCATCCATGGACTACTCCACAGGGGAATCCACCCATTCCAGAGCCAGTGACAGTCATTGCTGCTGAAGAGGAGGAGACTGTCGCTGCAGAGTCAGACCGCAATGATGATATGGATGAGGAGGATATTCATGTTTTTGAAAGTGGATTTGTCGCCAACGCTGTTGTGGAGACTGATCTCGAGGCAGACGATGATGCCAGTGACAAGTCTTACTTGGGGGGAATCACAGGAAGAACTGAAACCTGATCCTGCTGCCAAGAAGCTCCGTTCAACTTCTCCTGCAGCAGGCAGCAGCACTTCTGTGGCATCTTGCAGGAGCTGCTCCACTTTCCTCAAAAAAATAAAAATAAAAGTTTCTAAGCAATATAAAGCTGCTCTACCATCAGGTTTGCCCAAGGCTGGAGCTGATCGACAGATCCTTTGAAAGGGCACCAAGGCCAACAGTACCCTCCACCATTCGCAGCCAGCATACTCAGTCTAGTGATGATGATACTGACACTATTGAGGTTGCACAGCCCATTCCCAAACCCCAGAAGAAAATCACAGAAAAAAAAACAGAATGTGGATATTCATGGGTGTGGAATCACTGTGTACTGAAGGAAAGCGATAAATGTATTGCTATTTGTAATTATTGCAAAGCCTACTTAAGCTGTGGGAAAAAGTTAGATAATTTGGGTACCACAACGATCAGCACACACCTGCAGAAGAGACACTCCAGCCTCCTTCACAAGATGCCTGTCTCCCTTGTGTCAACAGCAGCAGCAGCAGACCCCTCAACTCTCTGGTGGAAAAACAAAAACGCTCTTCTTCGCAGCAGTCATGTGAATGGGCACCCCCACGCTCACCAGTGTCACCAGCACCATCTCTTCCAGCAGTACAGGTGACCCTTCCCAAGAGGCTTATGAAAAGAAGACCCCTTATAAGGCATCGCATCCAAGGACATACAAACTGGTCACTCAAACCTCACAGTGGATCGCAAACAACATGCTACCATTCTCCTTTGTGAAGGCCAAAGGTTTTCTGGGATTCACGCGGAAGTTTTTCCCCTGATGGAAAGTCCGAAGCAGGGTGTACTTTGCCAATAAGGTCATGTCAGAACTGTACGTGAAAACAGTAAAGATAAGAGAGTGAAGGGAGCTTTGAGTCGAGTGGCGGGGGGGGGGAGTTCATATCACCATGGACTTGTGGACCAGTGGTGCCCATCATGAATATCCCGCCATTACGGCTCCCCGGCTGTACGGAGATAAGAAGATGAACAGCCTGGGATGGAGGCAGGTCCTTCTTCGCCTGTCCCCTTTTGATAATAGACACACCGCACAGAACATTTCAGAAGAACGTTGAGGCATTCTGAAAGAATGGCTGGGGCCATTTAAATTGGAGGTTGGCTTTGTAGTCACAGAGAATGCAAGGAACATTTCTAATGCAGTGCTTCAGTCTAGTCTCACTTGAGTCCAATGCCTCACACACTGCATCAACCTAGTGGTGCAAAGATTATGGAGTGATAAGGAGGCTGAAGGCACGCCTCCCACCGACCCAGAGGTGAAGGAGCTTGCTGGCAGATGTTGATGCCTCTGTGGACATTTCCACCATTGTGGCACAGCAAGATGAGCACTCAGGGAGGTCCAAGGTCGGTTGTCCCTACCAAAACAAAATCTGATTCAGGAGGTGAAGACATGGTGGTATTCAACTTTCCTCATGCTGGAGAGGCTGATGGTACAATCAAAAGCCATCCAGGAACTCTACCTCAAAGGGCTAGTAGCACTAACAAAGGAAGTGGACACCCATCTAACCACAACACAGTGGGTGCTTATGAAGGACATGGTAATGCTACTGAGACCATTTCATGAAGCAACAAACTTAGCGAGCAGCGCAGATGCATCTCTAGGCCAGTACATCTACCTGGTTCACTTGCTGGACAAAAAAACCCATGCAGATTGCATATGAGTTTGAGGAGACAGACAAGGACATCACAGCATGACTGGCGAGTAAATTGCTGGAGGGCCTCAGAGTCAGCCTCTACCTTAAGGAGATGAAAGAAGCAAGCCATGGCCAGTTTTCTTTTGCCCTTGACACTCGCTACAAACAGGCAGCATGAAAAAAGGATGATGCACCAATCCTGAACAAGGAAGTGGTAAACAATGTGCAGGAGCTCATACTCCTGCAACAGTGGGCATGTGAGGAAGCAGACATAGTACAAAGTTTGCAAATGAGGGTGGCTTCCTGCACACCATCATCATCCAGAGTTTCCATATGCACCCATGGCAATCCTCCGAAAAAGCACAGCAGAAGAGTGCCAGATGAAAACGGAAGCCTGATGGTACCGGCACACAAGGAACAGTTGTCCTCCTTGGTCGACAAAGAAGATGGTGTCCAATCTGCTATGCCTAGAGACACAGAGGAGGTCCACCGGGCAGCTGCAAAGAAAGAGGCAGAGGAGCTGTTCAAGGCTTATAGAGAGCACTGTTATTATGGCTGTGACCTGCTGGGGTACTGGCAACAACAAAGGACTGCATGGCCTGCACCGTACCAAGTAGCTGTAGCACATCTCGGATGCCCTCCCAGTTCCATCCCTTCAGAGAGAGTGTTCAGCTGTGCAGGAAACATTGTTGGACACACCTGCATCTCAACGACAGCCTGGAGAGGCTTTCCTTCCTGTGCATGAACAAGCATTTAATCCCTACAGAAAATGCTAAGTTGTCATTTCCAGGATCAGGCAGAGAGAACAATCCCTCTTGCCCTCCAGAAGATGATCTGAACTCTCATTCAGATAAGGAAGAGGAGGAGAATGAGGCAGGCACAAGAAGACCTTCAGCTTATGAAGAAGAGGGCCTCTTTTGCACTCCGCAGCCATTCAGCTCCAGCCTGCGCTGTCTGGGCTTAAAAAAGGGAGACTGATGCCAATATGGAGGCTATACCAACGTAAACAGGAAAATATTAGGCACCGCCACCAACTGAACTGCATGGTCTTGTGGACCTAAAAAAGGGAGACTGATGCCAAAATGGAAGCTGAATCAAAGCAAAGAGGAAAAGAAGGTACCGCCATCAACTCAACTGACAAGGCAGCCTGTTGTTGCTGCCAGCTTTGGTGAGTGCGAAGAGGACAGCCTGCTGCCCTGGACTACAAGCACAGAGAGGAAGGGAGACTGATGGTATTGCAGGACCACCACCACCAAACCCAACACTGAAAGGCACCATGTGATAATGGGTGTTTTTACACACATGCATGTTTGCTGTTGCATCCTGAACTTTCTGTGTGTCTAAATCACTCACCCAGATATTAAACATCCGGATCCTTGAACTTCTGCATAGAACTTCTACCAGAACGTGTGTGTGTAAAACGTTCTCCTGGTAAACTGCTTTGCTCCAGGCAGCTGTGATCACTTGGTTTCCATGGCAGCCTGTCACATCTACAGTCGTGGTTACTTTATGCTGCCTCAGGGCAGTGTTTGTGTGAAGAATGCATCCAGGAACTGCCTCAGGGCAGTGTGTGTGTGAAAAATGCATCCAGAACTTACTTGTGAATTTGTAAACCCAGAAGATTGTAAAAATGCCCAATGATGGCACACGAGGCAAAGCAAGGGAGGCGTTACTGGCAGCTGTGAGTGTGATGACAGAGGACAACCTGCAGAGGAAACCCCACATTAAAAAGATAAGTCATTCTGTGAGGTTGGAGGAGGGACAGTGTTGTGAGAATGATGGGTCACTGCTGTCAGTCATCATGGCTGTTACTGGCTGGTTTGTTAAATTGCTGTTAGTCTTTCTTACACTGTAGTTCCATACTGCACTTCCAATGTAATGTTTATTGTAAGGTTGAGTTATTTAATTGTTGGTGCTGCTACTGTTGTTTACAGATAGTTATTTACAGTTAGTTTAAGAAAACTAATATAATAAAATAAATAATATTGTGTGTGTGTTGGATGTTTTTTAAAAGTGCTGTTGTAGTCTAATTCTAATGCTTGTTTGTTGGTGCCTCTTCTGTTTTGCAGAATGATCAAGAGATGCAGCAGACTGGAGGATGGACACAGCAGTCACTCTTGTGTTCCTGTCCCTTAAACTTTCAGCTTTTTCCAAACTGAAACGATTGACTTAATTAGAAAGTAGAAAGCACTGACTTTTTCTCCTCAGGGATGATTATCCGATTGTCATTCTTTGGAGTCAGGAAGGAATGTTTTTAACGACAAAGTCCTTTTTTTCTCCTAACTAATTTAGGTTTTTTAGGACTTCTGTTGTGGTGTTTTTGCCTTCCGCTGAGGAGGATCATTAATGGGAGAAGTTTAGAGCTCCTTATCTACAACCTCAAATTAACAAAAGACAATTTAAAAAATCACTGATATTTCCTGTTGTACTTATTTCAGAAGTGTGTCTAGCTCTGGTGCCCAATTTCATAGGAGGGAGGAGTTTTAAAGTAGCATACCTAATCAGATCACCCACTGTCCCTGTCTGGCATGGCCTTGCCAACTGCCTTCATAATTTCTTGGCAGGCTGCTGCTAGGTGTCCCCTGGTGACTAATAGAGGGAGGATGAGGAGGAAGTACAAAAGGGTACCATATCCAAAAAGAACACACATTGCCCCTGTCCGGCATGGCAGCATTACTAACTTGACTGTATGTGCATTCTCTGCTGCATCCTGTTGCTCCTGCATTGCTAATAGAAGAGGGAGGATATTTAGGTGTCATATGTACTGTCTTGTCAGATCACACACTGTCCCTGGCCAGAGGGACATTGCAAGCTGGCTGCATTCATCATTTCTTGGCAGGCTGCTGCTAGGTGTCCCCTGGTTAGGAGTAAGTAGGTAGGGATACGATATCCAAGAAGAACACAAATTGCCCCTGCCTAGCGTAGCAGCATTGCTAACTTGACTGCATGTGCATTCTCTGCTGCAGTGGCGGTGCTGGACTGAGGGCGCCTGGGGCAGTGCCCCGCCTCTCTCCCCCCCGGGTGGGAGTGGGACTCACTCCAGAAGACAGAGCGCTCACACTGACTGAGCGCTCTGTCTGCTGGCTGAAATTCACATTGGAGCGCAGCACTGCGTCTGACTGCTCGGCTTGTCAAGCATCCCTGAAACTGGCCAATTTTTTTTTAAAAAAGACCTATGTGTTTGCACAGGCTTTTGGCTGCCAGGGATGCCTTTGGGGGCTTGTAGGAATGGTTTGGTTTGTTTATGTGTGGTTTTCTGGTTTTTATATGGGTTTTGTTCACTTGATGTGGAGTGTTAAATACTAATCCCCCCCCCTCCCACCAACGCACACGCAGCAGAGGGTGAGGGGTAATTAGTATTTAATGCCCTGTGATTCAATTGAGGTTTTGAAATTGTGAGATGTAAGTGTTAGTCTGGTGATCTGCCTGCTTTTAAACTTGGCAGAGGAGGTGAATATAACCTGTTTAACTGAAATTGCTGGATTAAGTAATGTAATGTCCATCCAATGTTAACCCTGGGAACTCCTTGCTGCTAGCTGGGTTATGCCCTGGCTCCGCCTACCATATCCCTGGCTCTGCCTACCATATCCCTGGCTTCGCCCCTAGGCTAAGCTCCACGCCTAGGCTAAGCTCCACCCCTAGTCCTGCCGGCCTTACTGCCCCAGTGCCCCTTCAACATCAAAACCCACCAGCCGCCCCTGCTCTGCTGCATGCTGCTCCTGGGTGCCCCATTTCAGAGGAGGGAAGAATTTTAAATAGCACATCTCACACACTACCCCTGTCCACAGCGGGCCACTCTCTAGCTGCTGCATGTGCCATTTTAAATCAGATCATGTAAGTTGCATGGCTACGCCAGAGTGGCTAATGCAGATGGACCTTCTAGCCTGAGGTGGGGTGGGGGGGAACAGGGGTTACCCAGTTGGGACTGGCTTTGGTTTTCCCTCTGTTAATGATGATGACATGAAGAGTTTTTGGAGACTGTACAGGACAGAGGGAATAAGCTCCCACAACCAAGACAAGGACCAGTCCATGAGGGGAGGTTTGTTTTCTTTATAAATTATCCTACCCAACTATAAAAAATACCTAACCTTCAACTACCTGACTACCTATCTAATTCTATCTAACTACTGCTACCTTAACTAAAGTAATACTAAGAACTACCTTCCTAACTTAACCCAAAGTCAGAGGAGACAGGGCAAGGAGGAACCCCCATCATCCCTACAATCAGCAATTTGTCTGGCTGCCAGTCTCAGATGAATTGATAGAGGAAGGGGAGGAGGCACTGACATCTACCACAGTAGGACCAGCAGAAGACCCCTCACCAGGGTGCCCATCAGGGGCAGGTAGGGTTGTGTACAGTACTAGGGCCCCATGTTGTTTTTCATTATCGTTTTTGTTATTATAATGTGCCATTTTTGTTAACGAAATGTTGTTTTTTGTTATTGTTGTCATTATCGGTATCGGTACTGATTTCAAAAGAAGATTTTATTTTTGGTATTGGTATTGATTTCATGTGCCAATGAAAAATTATTGTCAGATGTTGAACTCCTTCCCCTTCTCATTGTGATACAGAAAGAACTAAACACAATAATATCTGCTGTACACAATATGTAGTTTTATTTATATAATGTATATAGAATCTAAACTAAACCTAACCTATGTATAATACAAAATATTCCTAGTCTATAATCCTAATATATATATATATAATAAAACAACCTAGTATCAAAATATCTAATCTATATATAGACAACTAATATCTATATCTATATAATATATGGACAGGGGGAGACAGAAAGGGGAAGGGAAAAGGAAAGCTCAGAGGTATCTCTCTCTATCTCTATTCTCTATCTCTCCATCTCTATATATGTGTACCTAAGGAATAAGGATTGGGTGGTAGGGAAGGGAATAAGGAGAGATAGAGAGAGAGATCTGCAAGGATTTCTAGTGCATGTGTAGCCCCAGAGAGGGTTGTAGCAGAGGCCCCCTCTAGTAGCATGAGTAGTGATGAACCACTCACAGGTTCATGAACCTGATATTCTCAAAACTGAACAACTCGGGTCTTTTAGCTTAGAGGATAGAGGTTCATGCAGTTAAGAGCTGAGGTCTCCAGTTCTAATCTCCACCCTGCCAGAACTGAAAGGGTTACACAAGCACCAGCAGCTTCTGCAAATGCACCCTGACAAACAAGAGAGCTAACACAGAGTGAAGCAGCCCAGTCCTACAATATTAAGGGTTGCAGTGCCCCCCTGATTGTTTCTAGGAGGCAGAGGCATTGATGAATCACAGGGTGCCATTCAACTGCTGGGATCTGATTGTGCTGCTCATTGGCCAGAGATACATCCATCAGGTCCTTCCCCTCCCAATTCGAGAGTTCAACACTGTTTCTGGCTCCCAGATGTCTGCTCCCTCCTCCCCTCTCCACATTTCCCTCCAAAAAACACCTGCCAGGTTTGGGGAACCCTGGGATAGGGGAGAATCCTGGGTGGAAGTGCTGGTAGTGGTGGGAGGTCTAGCTGTGGGGGCACCTGCATGCCAGCAGCCCAAGTGGCATCCAGCCACTGGGTTCAACCACCCCCGGCATACTCCATCAGGACCTGGCAGAACACAACGTTGACCTGCCTAGTCTGACTCATGTAGGCACAGTAGGCCATGTTCTCCACCTGATGATGCCCCAGGTCATGATGCTGCTCTGCTAAGGAGTCATGTACCTGGGACAGTTGGTTCAGAGCTCCATGACCAGACTCGATAGCATGAGTCATCCCATGCAGCTCTGGGGGCAGGGACAACTCCTCCTGAGCCTGCTCAGGGTTGGCCTCTGCCTCTGGAGGAGGATGAGGGACTCTGCCTTCTTTGCCTGGCAGGCGCAGTTTGTCCCCCTCGCTGGCCCTGCTGCCTGCTAGGACTGAAGCAGCAACTCCTTTTTCTGCTCCGCTATTTCATTCAACCATTTTGGATTTGCCCACAACTTTCTGCAGCTTTTCTGCCGGCATTCTGATAATTCTGCTGGCATTCCACTAATTTGGAAACTGTCGGAAAAATCTCAGAAACTGTCATAACAAACTCCTCCACTCCCCTGGCCTCTTCTCTCCTCTGCCATGCTGCCTAGTCCTAACTCTCTCTTTATATAATAAAAAATAAAATATATACCTACTCCTATATCCTATTCCTAAACTATAATATATATTTTATTATTCTTTTCCTAAACTATAACTATATATAATTATATCCTATAACTATATGTCCTAACAACAACAAATCATATTCCTATCCTAATTACTATCTAATGTATAACTTACCTAAGTACTACTATCTAACTATATACACCCACCCTATTTCCTCCCAATTGCCACTCTACATATTCCCTCCCCAAGTGTGTGTGTGTGCTGTGTGCGTATTATAATTTATATTAGATTATTTATTTTATTTCTTCCAATTCTTCCCTCTCCCTCTCACACCACAAAGAGACTGCTGTGTTGTAGTTCCTTATATACTGTATGGGGGAAGGGGGATGGAGGAAGGGCTGCATGTGTTGTTGTGCACCCTGATTGACTAGGCAATTAAGGGAGAGAGGGATGGGATGGGTGAGTTGTTGTGCAGATTGTGCACAGCCTGATTGGCTAGGCAATTAAATGGCTGAAGCTGCTGCACATGGCAACACTTGCTAAGGTGCCAAGCTGGTGCTGAAGAGTTCTGACGTTTCTGAATTTTTCTGATGTTCTGGACTTCAGTCTCCAAAGTCCGGAGCTTTGGAAAGAGTGCCCAAAGTGACTCCAAGTATCCAGACTGACTACTCAGAAATTCAGAAATTGTTCCGAGTACTCGGAAGTACTATTCAGTTCAGCCTTAGTTATAAGCAACTGGGTAAAAGCTAGGGATGTGCGAACAGAACCAGGTATGGATGTTTGACCATTCAGTGGTTCAGGTCGAACTTTGAGTTCAGATTCGGTGTTCAGTTCAGTCTCGCTCTGTTCGGTCTTTAGTTTGGTGCAATCAGGAACTGAAAATGACATTTGGTTTTTGAAATAAAGGGAAGAAACTGAAAAACATATTTCCAGCTATAACATTTTTGTTTCTTATTCAAGTTTGATGAAATTTGGGGAGATTGTACCCCCGATGGATGGCACCAGGTGTACCAAAATAAGAAACAATTAGATAAAGAGAATTGATTTCAGAAGCAATTGAATGCTGTGATTTTAAGAAAAGCTCCATACACATTCATGGCTGCAACTTCTTTATCTTGCATCCAATGTTCATGAAACTTGTGAATATTATGTACCTTCATATGCCTACTGCCAGTTTTGAGAAAGAGTGGATAAAGGGTCCCAAGGGTATAAGACATTAACCTAAAAATACATTTCCAGCTGTAACATTTTGATATTCCATTCTGGTTACAGAATATTTGGCAAGAATGTATCAAATACCTTTCTTGCCATTTCAGCAAATGTACAGGATATTTTGATAAAGGGACCCAATTATATAAGCAATTGATGTTGTCCCTGTGAAGATCATTATTCCGATGAATATCAGCATATTCAATGCCAGTCAGAGACAGGCACCCTGCATGGCAGAGGGAGAGAGACTGTAGGAGAAAGGATGTGGAGCAACCCCAAAGACTGACAGACACATTCAATGGCCACATTACTGCAAGTTTCTAGCTTTACAGAACCAATTGGTAGTGGCTTCGAGGTGGACATAGGGGCGGCCCTGAGGTGGGCATAAGCAATATAACTGGGACTTCTGAGATAGAATCCCAGAAGTCAGGACACATAGTTTAAACACATCCAGGCTGGCCAATTATCATCACAATCACATCCTGCAGCACTGAGACAGA